>CAUYQG010228054.1:0-22630 GCA_963574415.1 Tarsius wallacei | reverse complement strand
TAGGACAATGTTTGATATTGTCAGTCTGGCAAATTTTAGCCATTTTAGTAGATGTGTGATGGTATTTAATTGTGGTTTTAATTTGCATTTCTCAAATGACTTGTAGTGTTGAGCATCTTTTCATATAGTTATTTGCCATCCATATATCTTCTTTCTTTTTTTTTTGAGTTGAAGTCTCACTCCATCACCCAGGCTGGAGTACAGTGGCACACTCATGGCCACCCCAGCGTCGACCTGCTGGGCACTGGCGATCTTTCCACCTCAGCCTTGCAAGTAGCCGGAACTACAGGCACACGCTACCACACCTGGCTAATTCTTTTAAAATTTATTGTAGAGCCAGGCTCAGTGGCTCAGCCTGTAATCGCGCGCTTTGGGAGTCTGAGGTGAGTGGATTGCCTGAGCCCGCGGGTTCGAGACCCACCTGGGCAACTTGGTGAGACCTCATCTCTACAATAAATCAAAAATTAGCTGGGCTAATTAGCTGGGTGGAAGGATCGCCTGAGCCCAGCAGGTTGAGGCTGCGGTGGCTGACCTCATCTCTACAATAAATCAAAAATTAGCTGGCTAATTAGCTGGGTGGAAGGATCGCCTGAGCCCAGCAGGTTGAGGCTGCGGTGGCTGGGAGCGTGCCACTGTGCTTCAGTGTGGACGACAGAGTGAGACTTTAACTAAAAAAAAAAAATTTATTGTAGAGACGAGGTTTTGTCAAGTTGCCCTTGTTGGTCTTGAACCTGCAGGCTCAGGCAATCCATTTACCTCAATCTTCCAAAGTGCTGGGATTACAGGTTGAGCCACCGAACCCGGCCCATCCATACATCTTCTTTGGTGAAATATTCAAATCTTTTGCCCAAAGTTGTCCCCCCCCCCACTTTTGTTAGGGTTTGAGAGTTCTCTGTATATCCTGAATACAAGTACTTTATCAGATGCATACTATACTTTTCTCCTGAGTTGTGGCTTGATTTTTTATTCTCTTAACAGTGTCTCGAAGAGCAGAAGTTATACATTTTGATGATATCCCACTTACGAGTTTGTTGTTTTATGGATTATGGGGCATTTAAGAAATGCCTAATCCTAAACCACAAAGGTTTTTCTCCTGTTTTTTTTTTCCTCTTAGAAGTTTTAGATTGTACATGTAAGTGTGTAATTCATTTTGAGTTAATTTTTGTTTATGATGTAGGCTATTGATCCACATGATTTGTAGGACTCTTTGAGGCCTAGGATGAAGGTAGCTTCATCCAGAGAACACTTATTTTTGCTTCATTCAGTCTAGGATTGCCTTAGGCCAACTTCAAGACTTGTGATTCTTTGGACTAACCAGAGGTGTAATTCTGCTAGAGAGATGGTTCTTTTTTTTTGTTTTTTTTTTGAGTTGGAGTCTCACTCTGTTGCCCAGGCTGGAGTGCCGTGGCACACTCCAAACGGCAACCCCAGTGTCGATCTGCTGGGCTCCAGCGATCCTTCCGCGTCAGCCTTCCAAGTAACCGGAACTACAGGCACGCGCTTCCACCCCTGGCTAATTTTTGATTTTTGACTGTAGAGATGAGGTCTTGCCATATTGCCTGGGCTGGTCTTTAACACGTGGACTTAGACAGTCTACTCATCTTGGCCTTCCAAAGTGCTGGGATTATAGGCTTAATCACTGAGAGATGGTTCATTTCTCGTTTACTCTCATCCTGAGGTGTTTGGCCTTTGGGGTCTTGCAGACTGTGACAAGGTTTCCAATTAGATACTTTGGAGGAGTCAGCCTTTGGTTCCTGGATCCCTCTTCCCTGCACTGCTGTAAAAGTGAAAGTTGAAAATTTTCAGAATTACCAAATGTCTTCTGAACAGAGGTAGTTTCTGTGCTTGTTTACCCTTTTGGATTCTTAGTTTCCTTTTAATTTTGGCCTTATTATTATTATTTTTGTCTTACCAGCTTCTGATTGTTTTTAAGATTAAAAAAATAGTCTGTCTCACTTTTTTAGTTTTTTTTGGATGGAGAGTTGGATCAAATAACATAGCCTGAAGTTAAGAAGCCAAAGAAAATTCTTTTTCAAATCACACCAGAGTTTGGAGTCCTGACCTGAACTTCATGTCTGATAAAATCACAATTTATGTGTGGTTATATAAATTGAAATAATTACAATTAAATAAAATTGAATGTCTCATTCCTCAGTCACACTAGCCCCATCTCAAGGCTCAGTAGTCTCATCTAGCTGATGGTTACCACATTAGACAATGCAGATATAAAATATTTTCATCATCACAGAAAGTTCTGTTGGACAGTGCTAGCTAGACTATGAAGACCTCATCAGGGACATGGATGTGCATTTGAGAACCACCTAACGTGGGTATCCTTGCTGGTAAAAGTTTGAATTTTCTTGGAATGTCTACAGCTAGACATAGGATTGAGCTCCTTTAAATAGGCTTCTTGTAAAACCTGTCCTTAAGGTAAAGTGTGGATTCTGAGACTGGTTTAGGTGGTGAAATGTGAAGCTGTGATGTACAGACTAGAAAACTGTTAAGTATTAATGTATTAACTTTCAAGTTTCTGTTAGTTTTAACTGAGAAATTAAGTGAAAACATTTATTATGTGTTGATATATGTCCCAGACCCAGTGGCTCCCACCTCGCCTGCCCCACTGTTTCTGTCCTTAGGCAATCATAGTGCTGTGCAAACCTGCAGGGCACTGCGTTGGGCTGGCAGGAAGGCCACAGTACCACTTCTTGAGGGATCAATAGGAATTAGCCTGATTCCAGAGGGCAAGAATAGGGGAGAAGGTTCTAGGAAGAAGAAAAGCATAGGCAAAGCCTAGATGTTGCTGGGAATGTCCAGAGATTGGTTTAGTGCATCTTAAGTGTGATTTCTAGTATCAAGAGATGTAACAGATCACAGATTTAAGAAAATGTCATGGGAGGCAAAACTAAGTCAGGATATTCCATTCATTTGCTTAGTGTTTCTTGTTAATTGGTAATATGATGTTATTGGTGTTGTGTTGGGACCTCTCTTTCCATCTCACAGAACACTAACTTTTTGAGAATGTGTCCACAGTTGTTAGGATCAGAGGACACGTTTGAAGTAGTCTCCGCTGTCCCTTTCTGCCAACTTAATTGTGCCTGGCAGTTCCTGGACACATTTCGAGGAACTCAGGGGATGTTAAATGTAGCCATTGCCTTGTTGTCTATTATTCTAGGAGGATGTATCAGTAAGTTGGGCTGTGGCTTAGACTTTATACAGAGTAGAGGTAAAGATGAAGGAATGGGACTAAGGATGGGTGTAAGGCAGGAGTGTCCAACATTTTGACTTTCCTGGGCCACATTGAGTAAAGAGGAATTGTCTTAGGCCGCACAGAAATTATATAATATAGTTGGTTTATATACATAATAAGACTTTTTAAAAATATTTTTTATTATGAAGTTTGGAAAAATAAGAACAATATAAAACTAGTGGGGAATTTGACCTTGTTTTTGTCTATCAGTGTCTGGTTCGATGAAGTGGTCACAATTCTTAGTAAGGTGCTCATCAGAAATATTTGTTTGAATTGTGCTTTTCATGTGCTTCATAATTGAAAACAGCTGCTTATAATTGTATGTGCTGCCAAAAAGCAATGTCATGAGTAAAGCGTGATTGTGAACTTAGAAAATGGAACTATGCATGAAGAAAATAAATGTTAAAAGATGCGATATTAAAAGATTTTGTGGGGCCTTGTTACTAACTGTCCTAGGCCACATCCAGGCTGCGTGTTGGGCATACCAGGTGTAGAGGAATGGTCAGGGCCCACTCTTCAGGACCACTTGGGGAGTAGCCTAGCAGCATTTGGGATCACAGCAGAAGAGATGGAAGCTCAGTTTAATGTGTTGGAACTGGATAAACTACCTCAAAATGGAGTGTGTGCAGGCACCATATCAAAGCTTCTCAAATTTTATTGTGCATATAGATTACATGGGGATCTTCTTACATTTTAGGTTCTAATTTAGTCTGTGGGAAGGGCTCAGACTTGCATTTCTAGCAAGTTCCTAGGTGATGCCAATGCTGTTGGTCTGTGGACCCCACTTAGAGTAGCAAGGCACTGGTTTTCAAAGTATGGGTCATAAGGTAGCACTGAGTCTTAAGTTTGAAAGTTGATTAGCTGTCATGGAGTACAGTGGTTAAGGGCATGGTCTTGGGGTAAGAATCTTGGCTATGTGATCCAGGGCTCTTTTTTTTTTTTTTTGACTTGGGGTCTTATTCTGTTTCCCGGGCTGGAGGGCAATGGTATGATCACAGCTCACTGCAACCTCGACCTTCTGGGCTCAGGCAGTCCTTCTGCCTCAGCCTCTCTCAAGCAGCTGGGACTTCAGGCACGTGCCACTGTGCCCAGCTAATTCTTTGATTTTTTTGTAGAGACAGGGTTTCGCTGTGTTGCCTAGGCTGGTCTTGAACTCCTGGACTCAAGCAATTCTCCCATCTTGGCCTCCCCAAGTGCTTAAATTACAGGCGTGAGCCACCATGCCTGGGCTTGTTCATTTATGAACTAATCTAATCTCCATTTCCTTGCATGGCATGTGATTTCATTAAGTGATCATGTATTGCCTAGTCTTATTAAATGCTTTATGAAAAGTAGGTTATTTTTATTTTTATTTTTATTTATTTTTATTTTTATTTATTTATGTTTTGAGTTGGCGTCTCACTCCGTCGCCCAGACTGGAGTGCAGTGGCCGCTTCCGGCCACCGCAACCTCGACCTGCTGGGCTCCGGCGATCCTTCCACCTCAGCCTTCCAAGTAGTCGGAACTACAGGCGTGCGCTACCACGCCTGGCTAATTTTTTTGATTTGTTGTAGAGATGAGGTTTCGCCTGCCCAGGCAGGTCTCGAACCCGTGGGCTCAGGCAATCCTCTCACCTCAGCCTCCCAAGGCGCGGGATTACAGGCTGAGCCACCGAGCTCGGCTGAAAAGTAGGTTATTAAAAGTAATTTTTTCAGCCAGGCTTGGTGGCTCAGCCTGTAATCCTGCGCTTTGGGAGGCCAAGGTGAGTGAATTGCCTGAGCCCGCGGGTTCGAGACCTGCCTGGGTAACTTGGTGAGACCTCATCTCTACAATAAATCAACAAAATTAGCCGGGTGTGGTAGCGCATACCTGTAGTTCTGACTACTTGGAAGGCTGAGGCAGAAGGATCGCAGGAGCCCAGCAGGTTGAGGCTGCGGTGGCTGGGAGCGTGCCACTGCACTCTAGTTTGGGTGACAGAGTGAGACTCCAACTCAAAAACAAAACAAAACAAAAAAAAGTACTTTTTTCTTTTTTGAGACAGAGTCTCACTCTGTTGCCCAGGCGGAAGTGCAGAGGCACGCTCCCAGCTATTGCAGCCTCAACCTGCTGGGCTCAGGAGATCCTTCTGCCTTATCCTCCCAAGTAGCTGGAACTACAGGCATGCACCACCATGCCCGGCTAGTTTTTATAGAGATGAGATCTCACCAAGTTGCCCAGGGTCATCTCGATTCCCTGGACTCAGGTGATCCTTTTTGCCTTGGCCTCCCAAAGTGTTGGGATTACAAGTGTGAGCCACCACACCCAGCAATTTTTTTTTTTTTTAATGGAGAGACACAGGGTCTTTCTTTGTTGCCCAGGCTGGAGAGCAATGGCATGATCATAGCTTACGGCAACCTTGAACTCCTAGGCTCTAGCATTCCTCCCACCTTAGACTCTTGAGTGGTTGGGAATACAGTTGCATGCCACCATGCCTGGCAATTTTTTTATTTTGTATTTTTTGTAAAGGGTCTTGGTATCTTGCCAGGCTGGTCCTGAATTCCTGGCCTCAAGCAATCCTCCCTCCTTGGCCTTCTAAAGTGCCTGGTCTAAAAGTAAATATTTATATTAAAAGCTTGCCAGTTTTTAGAAAGCTAAGCACCTTTGCTTAGTTTGGAAGATTGCAGCTCAAATAGAATGAGATATTTGCATTCATTTATTGCTTTATACAAAGGAAAATAGAGGCACAGCTTCTTTCCTGTCTGCCTTCCTATAAGTGATAAACCAGCCTTCTTCTTCTTCTTTTTTTTTTTCTTTCTTTGAGTAGGAGGCTCCATTGCTCAGGCTGGAGTGCAGTGGCACACTCACCACCACCTCAGCCAGCGTTGACCTGCTAGGCTCTGGCGATCCTTCTGCCTCAGCCTTCCAAGTAGCTGGAACCACAGGTGTGTGCTACCACGCCTGGCTAATTTTTTGATTTATTGAAGAAACGGAGTCTTGCCAAGTTGCCGGGGCTGGTCTCAAACCCACGAACTCAGGAAGTCCACTAGCCTCGGCCTCCCAAAGTGCTGGGATTATAGGCTGAGCCACTGAGCCCGGCCAGACCAGCCTTCTTATGCTGGAGGAGCATTCTACCATCCGTCTTCATAAAGACTGTTTGGCACTTGGACAAGTTTAGTTATAAAGCTTTTCTTACATGTTAAATGAGAGAAGTAGATGTTTGTGTTGGGGTCTCAACAAGGACTTGGAGGGCTTTAAGATAATACAGTTACATAGTTTTTCTTTAGATGAATGTCCTTTTACTTTCTTAGGTCATAGGTAAAAAAAACCTAAACATAGATTTTAAAACAAACTTTTATTTTTATTTTTTCTTGCCAGCAGTAAAGAGGATGGAAAATTATATTTGTACTTTGAAAGGTACATAAATGAGAATTGTCTGACTTTTTTTAAATGGGTATTTTATTTAATAATTAAAATATGAGTCTTCAATTTTATTTTAAAACTTTGTGGAAGTTTTCAGACATATATAAAAACAGATTGTTGTAATGAATTCACCACCTTCAGCCATTATCATTATTTAATTAATATTGTTAACTCTTTTCAAAAATACTGGTTCATATTAAAAGTTGTGAAGGCACTTGCTTTGGGAACATATATGCTGACATTGGACAGCTCCTGTTAAAATGTGACATAATAATTTATGGTGCATTTAAAAAAAAATAGGGAAGGAATTGAATGTAGCTTTGCTGCTTTTCTTTTTTTTTTTTTGAATTGGAGTCTCACTTTGTCACCCAGACTGGAGTGCAGTGGCCACTCCTGGCCACTGCAGCCTCGACCTGCTGGGCTCCGGCGATCCTTCTGCCTCAGCCTTCCAAGTAGCTAGAACTACAGGCGTGCGCTATCACGCCCAGCTAATTTTTTTGATTTATTGTAGAGATGAGGTCTCGCCAAGTTGCCAGGGCGGGTCACGAGCTTTGCTGCTTTTCTAATGTTCTGTAGTAAGTGGGTGATGCAGCCAGCTGTCCAGTGTCTCAGTGTTCCAATACCATAAGCAAGGTGGTGGGGTCTTTTCACAGACTTGGAGCCCTTAGCTCTAAGGTTCTTTTCTTTTCTTTTTTTAAAACTGTAATTGAGTCAAATTAAACTATAGCTTGCTTTGTTTTGCTGTGTTGGTTTAATGCTTCTGATTGTTGTACATATCTGTTTTTTTAACTGAATCATATAAGTATGATGGAGAAGCATGGAGCTTTAAGAGAGCAGGATTTACCAGAGAAATGTGCTTAATATGTTAGATTTTCCAAAAATGATTTTATTAAACTCTGAAGAGAAACAAAAGAACATGTGTGAAATGTGTATAAGATTGTGGTGTTATGATATAGTTACTGGTTTTCATCCATGGTGCCTGGATCATAACTCCTATAGCCATTGTTACAGTCTTTTGTTATAATGTTGGGGTGCTTTAGGCCTCAGGAGCAGGCCTCAGGAAGTAGAATCTCTCTCTCTGACCTTCTTCTGTTTTCCTTTTACCTGCCCAAAGTAGGACTCTAATCTGATTGTGGGTCTAAAGACCCTCATTCCAGAGAATGTCCTGCCCTATACTTTAGAGGAAGGAATTCTTCGTAGAGAGGCCAAGAAGACTCTGAACAAACGAGTCTTACTGGATTTTCCCACTCAGTCTGTTAGAGTAAGATCATACTCTTTTTGTACAATAACATTTCTACATAGTTGTCAATCATGCCTAGGTAATGAAGCCTCTATAAAAACTCAAAGGGACAGAGTTCTGAGAGCTTCTGGAAGCTCTGTGCCCTTCCCTCATACCTTGCCTGTATCTCTTCATGTGTATCCTTTATAATAAACTGCAAATGTGTTTCCCTGAGTTCTGTGAGCTACTCCAGCAAATTAATCAGACGCAAAGAGGGGGTCATGGAATCCCCATCTTGAAACCAGTTGGTCAGAAGTTCAGGAAACCCGAATTTTCGACTGTTATCTGGGTGGGGAGGGCAGTCTTGTGGGACTAAGCCCTCTCTCCCTGTGGGATCTGACACTATCTCCAGGTAGTATCAGAATCGAGTTAGAAGATGCCCAGTTGGTACCTGCTGCTTAGTGTGTGGTGAAACCACATTTGGTCACAGAAATCTTTTGTATTGATGATTGTTGTGGTGGTGTGAGAACTGAGGGAAAAACACTTTTTTTTTTTTTTTTTTTTGAAACAGGATCTCACTCTGTTGTCCAGGCTGGAGTGCAGTTGTGTAATCATATTTCACTGCAGCCTCAAACTCCTGGGCTCATGTGATCCTTCTGCCTTGGCTTCCAGAGTAACTGGGACTACAGGTGCGTGCCATTATGCCTGGCTAGTTTGGAAGAACAGTTTGAAAGGGTTTTCCTGAAAGCAAAGGTATAGATCAGGAATTCTCTGTGAACCCAGAGAAAGAACATTCAAGTCAGCCTGGGTAAGTCCCCAGTTGTGTTCAGTGTCAGGGGACAGCAAACTTTCTTTGTAAAGGGCCAGACAGGAAACTTTTAGGCTTTGCGGGCCACATATAGCCCCTGTCACAAGCACTCAGCTCTGCTGTTGCGGTGCCGCAGCAGCTATGGACAGTGTGTAAAGGAATGAGCTTTCTCTGTCCAATAAAACTGTATTTCTGGACACTGAAATTTCAATTTCATTTAATTTTCACATACTGTAAAACATTTCTCTTTTAGTTTCTTTAACCATATACAATATAAAAATGATTCTTAGCTCATGAATTATACAAAAACAAGTGGGGCCAGATTGGCCTGTGGGTTGTATTTTGTTGCTCTGGTATAGAGGGTAATGACAAAGCAAGCACCCAGGTGTCCACTGCCCATCGTGAACAATGGGCATTCCCATCACCTTGGAAGGCCTGGTCAACTCCCTGGTCACATCCCATTCTCTCTTCCCTCAGAGGTGGCTCTGCCCCTCCCCACTTTGCACCAGTGCCACTGTATTAGTGAAGCCTTATGTCACCCCCTCCTGAACATATCCTCCCTCAGCTGCCTTAGCTCCTCATTCTTCAAGCCCCTTTCACCGCCTGGTGACATTTGCATTTTTCTTCTTTTTTTAAAGATATAGTAGAGATGGGGTCTCACTTGCTGTCTAGTCTGATCTTCTGGCCCCAAGCAATCCTCCTGCTTCAGGCTCTCAGAGTGCTGGGGTTACAGATGTGAGCTCTTGCTCCTGGCCTGTTTTACTTATTTTTAAGTTTCTTTCTCACTTGGCTGTGATGTAAACTCTATGAGAGCAAAAATATCTCTCTGTTCACTTTATATCCTTGACATTTAAAACAGTGGTCATGGAATGAACATTGTGTCTTATCATTTTTTAACTTTGTTAGTTTTTTGTGTTTTGAACTTTACAAAAAGGGAATCACACTGTATGTCTTTTTACATGACTTGTTTTTTCCCCCCACTCAGAGCTCTAATTCTGAGACTCATCTGAGGTAATGTTAGTGTTCATTCATTTTCTCTGTTGTATAATCTAGTCTACAGTTGATGGGCATTTGGGTTGTTTATAATCTTTTGCAAACACTGCTTCCCACGTGTGACTGCTTCTGTTGCTCGTGGGATATATCTGGCCTATATATCTGGGAATGTGATTACTGTGTTATGGAGCCAGCCAGTCTTCAGCCTGACTAGTTACTACCAGATTGTTTTCCAAAGTAGTTGTACCGATTTATATCCCAACGAATATAATGACTCCACTTGTTTCACATCCTTGTCATTAGTTTATTTTGTCTGACTTATTCAATTTTGCCATACTTTTGGATGTGGTGTAATACTTTTTTGTGGCTTTGATTTGAACTTCCCTTGTAATGCTGAGCCTCTTTCAATATGTTTGCCATCTCTTTTGTTCTCTATGAAGGACCTGTGGTCTTTTGGCCTAATATTTTTTTCTTTTTTTTTTTTTTGACTTGTAACTGTGTTTTTATGTGTGGATTACAATAATTTATCATCATGTATTGTATATATTTTCTTCCAGTATGTGGTTTATTTTTTTACCTTTGAAGTGTCTTGGAACTAAAGTTCTTACTTTTAATATTATAAACTTTTCCTTTATGATTAGAATTTTATGTTTATGATTAGTAGACATAAGTACTTACTGATCACTTATATGATTAGTATGTTTTTTCCTTTATGATTAATATTTTTTGTTTTATTTATTTTTCTTTTTTCTTTAACTTATTATTTTTGTACAAACCCTTGTGTTGAAGGCTGACTTTCAATAGATCGCAGCGAGAGAGCTGCTCTGCTACGTTTGAAACCCGACCCAGAAGCAGGTCGTCTGTGAATGGTTTAGCACCAGGTTCCCCATGAACATGTGGTGCATGCGGGCGAGGGGGTGCCGCCTTTCCGGCTGTGCCCTTTTTTGTTTCATTTAAGGAATGTTTCCTTGCTGAGGGCTAAGTTTTGATGTAAAGTATTTTTATTATTTAGTTCATAAAGGATTTATTGTTCTATTCAATAAATTTATTCAATATTTAGACATATTTTATAATTTCTAAGATTCCTTTGATGATTCATGATTTATTTAAAAGTGTTTGATAAATTACAAACAAATGCATTTTTTCCAATGTATCTTGTAACTTATTTCTAAAATTGAGTTGTAGTCAGAAAGTGTGTTCTTTGACATTAGTGTTATCTTAAATAGACCCATATTGTAGTTAAATTTGGCTAAGATTTTGTTCCTAACTCAGAAACTTTTAGGCACTTAGCTGCTTATACTCCAGTTATGCATAATTTACACGTTGTTATGAAAAAAGATTAAACTAATAGATTGTTAGGCTTTAAAAAAAGTTAATAGAGTTTCTTAGATATATTTTTTCTGCCTCCGGAAACACTTGTGGTGTTTTCTGGCTGAAGTTGAAGTGTTAATGTACATTATCAGCTTTTGGACTCTGTTCTACCCAAACTGATGCTTAAAGACAAGTGACTGCCTCAGCTGCCAGTTTGTTTTAGCCTAGCTGACAGACAAGCGGGTCATGCTGTGACTGCAGCTGCCTTCCTTTCAGTGGCGTTTGTTAATTAAGATATTTAATTTTGTGTTGCTTTCTCAAGGATTGATTCTTAAAAAAAAGAAGAAAAAGGAATATTTTTAGTTTGTGGTTATTCCAAGACTTTGTAGCCTAGTGATTATTTTGAGTGTCCATTTCATTTTTTTCCCCTAGAAAATAGCATCAATTTGAAAGTTATCAAAGTTAAATAATGTGTCAAATTAAATTTTTTATTCTTCCCCTAAAGTCTCAGGCATTAGTAATTGAAAGTGTCTACGTATTGTAGTTTGTGTAGAGAGGCAGGTCTGTTTAATGGAAAAAGTGTTTTCCTTAAGAAATAAGACCTAGGTTCAAATATTGTTCTCTGCCTTTAGTCATGTGATTTTTGGCAAGTTACTTAGTTTCTGTGCTTCTCAATATCCTAATCTATAAAGTATAATATTTATGATATCAGCCTTTGAGTCTGTATGTGCATGGAGGTGTAAGAGGCTAGGGTTTTGTGAAACTGAATTTTTTAAAATCATTTATGGAGTATAGGTTGGGTTGGATGGAGAAAGAGATGAAGTTGATATTAGGCAGGATCAAAACTTGATTCTGATATAATTTTTTCATGTCTAGAACAGCAAGAACAGATTTATACAGCAGGAGGATGGTTGGACTAGAATCACAAGGATCAGTAAGGAAGGTCTTACAGTAACCCACATTAGAAGGAGGAAAGTAACCCAGTGTTTGTCATTAAGGGAATGTTTTTGCCTGCTGTCCTCTACCTGGTAAAGTGAAAGGGGCAAAGTTCAGAGGTCTGATTTAATAGTCTGTATGTTAATTATATAATTATGCTATACAGATAGGTGAGGAAGGTCTTAATTAAGGGTACAGCCGAGGAAATAGAGAGTAGAGATTGATTTGAAGTCTCTTTCTGAGTTAATCTCTAGGCTTGACTAGGAAAATGAAATGGCAGGGCTGAGAGAGAAGAGTCCAGGTTAATTCCAGGGTAGCTCTGCTCCCAGATTTCTCTTTTGGTGATGAGTTCATGAAGCTCTTATTTTTTTCTCCCTGGTATATACCTTGCTTTGAGGAGGGAACTTTCTCTCTTCGGTCCATGAACTCCTGAAATTATTAAGCAGAATTATGTATGGGTGTGAGTTGCTTTCCCCCCGGGAAAAGGATTCTAGAGCTTTCATTGGATTATCAGAAAGGATCCCAAGTAGAAGGAGGAGCCGTGCTGTGATTGCACACATCTGGTATACTCTAAAGGTTTGTGGTGGTAAGGGAAAGCTAATAATCCAAATCACTGGGATTTTAAATGTAATACATCCCACACTGCCAAGGAAAATGCAAACACATGTAACCATGTTCTAAGTTGAACTGTATGCAGTTAAATTAACTGAATGCAATTAAAATGTTTTCCCCTGGTTTCTCCTTCTCCCCCAAAAGACAAAGCAAGATACATTTTTGGTACATAGAAGACCAGCCAGGGACTATGACTGGCATGGAATGTCTTCAACATGCTGTTGAACATTAGACAAAACTAAAGTTTATAGAGTATTAAGCATATCTTAATATTCACATGGCTATGAGTGACAGTGTTATTTTTAAGTAGAATATGCCAACACCAAAAATGTGTGTAGTTTCCTCAGTTGGGTTAAAAATGTGTGCAGGAAGCGAGGCATGTTGGGAGGCTGAGGCAGGTGATTGCTTGAGCCCAGGAGTTCAAGACCAGTCTGTGCAACATAGTAAAACCTCGTCTCTACAAAAAATAAAAAAAATCAGCGGGCTGTGTGGTATGTGCCCATAGTCCCAGTTTCTTGGAATGCTGAGGGGGAAGTATCGCCTGAGCCCAGGAGGTTGAGGCTGCTGTGAGCCAGGATTGTCGTGATCATGTCATTGTGCTCCAGCCTGGGCAACAGAGTGAGACCCCAATTTAAAAGAAAAAAAAAGGAGAAAAGTACGAAAGATGAGTGGTAAGACAACCTAAATCATTTTGTCATGGTGAGCTCTTAGGTGAGCAGAAGTAGGAGAAGCAGGGCCGTTGGTGAGCAGTTGTTGAGATGTAAGCATCAGGCAAATTCATTTCATGTTCTGGAGTCCACACTGGATTGGTTCATGTTTGATGTCAGGATTGTTACTTGTAATTTTGGGATTACAAACTACAGATAATAGCAATCCCTGCAGAAGTTTGTTGAATTTTGTGAGATAAGACTGCCCCATAAGGGGTGGAACTTAAAGAAGAGAGATTGGAGATAGGGTTATTACTGAGAAAGTTTCTCCTTTCCTGTTGAGAAAAATTGTGACTCCTTTTAAGGGCAAAGTGTCATGAATGGCAAAGATATAAGAAATGATGAAATATAGCAATGGTGTAGAAGTCAAAAGTGAAAACCTAGACTGTTTTAGATATCACTTCAGATTTTAGGCTGGGGATAATTGTGAGTCCAATGTAGGGAGAAAGTTTTGAATCTACTTTGCTTATGTCATGGCAAAGTATAGACGGCAATTTTGCTTTCTGTTTGGAAAAAATAGCATTAGTCAGATTGTAATGAATTGACTTGAGAAATCAGTTAGCAGAAATAACTTAGTTTAAATGCAAGTTGTCTACACGTGGATTAGTTTTTGACAGCTCATGGTTGACGGAGAGTTGATGTCTTTGAGTTTCCTCTATCCTATAAGTCTGTCTTTCTTATTATTTTATTGAAAAGCATTCACACTTTTCCACTTTTTGGGCTTTTATTCTAATTGCTTTAAGTAATCTAGAATTTTAGGGATAGATCTAAATTTAGGGTCCAGACAAACAAGAATTATATATTCATATGTTCTAAATTTTAAAATACTAACATAATGCTAGTCCCTCCCCTCCTCCATTTATCCAATTTAAAGGGTTATTGTGAGGAGCTCTTGAGCATCTACCCTGTGGCAAACATTGTGCTGTGAGGCAGAGATTCATTGACAAAGAGGCAGAGTCCCTGCCCTCAGGAAGCTTACAGGCTCATCAGTAGTTTGAAAGTATAGGCTAAGTATCCCTTATCTGAAATGCTTGGAACAAGAAGTGTTTCAGATTTGGGATTTTTGTAATATTTGCTTACTAGGTGAGCATCCCATATCAGAAAATTCAAAATCTAAAATGCTCCAATGAGCGTTTCCTTGAGCATCATGTTAATGTTCAAAAAATTTTGAGGGATTTGTAGTGTTTTGGATTTCAGATCTTTGGATTTGGGATGCTCAGCCTGAAGTGTACATAAGAATCACTAAGGAGAATGTATTAAAAATGCAAGTGTTAAAAAAAAAAAAAAGCAGGTTCCTGGGGCTATCCCTCAAAGCTGTTGTATTTTCTCACCTGATGTAAGGTCCAGTTACCTGCATTTTATTTTATTAATTTATTTATCTTTGAGTTGGGGTCTCACTCAGTTGCCCTTGCTGGAGTGCAGTCCTGTCTCATTGCCGCTTTGATCTCCTGGGCTCAGGTGATCCTTCTGCCACAGCCTTCCCAGTAGTTGGGATTATGATGAGGGCTATGTTGCCTAGGGTGGTTTTGAGTTCTTGGCTTCTCACCTGCTTTTTTTTTTTTTTTTTTTTTTTTTTTTAAGTTGGAGTCTCACTCTGTCACCCTGGCTCCGGTGATCCTTCCACCTCAACCTTCCAAGTAGCTGGAACTACAGGCGCGCACTACCACACCTGGCTGTTTTTTGATTTATTGTAGAGATGAGGTCTCGCCAAGTTGCCCAGGTGGGTCTCGAACCCGCGGGCTCAGGCAGTCCACTCACCTCAGCCTCCCAAAGCGCAGGATTACAGGCTGAGCCACCGAGCCCGGCTCTCACCTGCTTTTTAAAAATTTATTTAGTCAGAGTCTCATTATGTCACCCAGGCTGGAGTTTAAGTGGCATGCTCACGGCCACCACAGCTTCGACCTGCTGGTCTCAGGCAATCCTTCTGCCTCAGCCTTTCAAGTAGCTGGAACTACAGGTGCACGCTACCGTGCCTGGCTGATTTTCTTGATTTATTGTAAAGATGAAATCTTGCCACGTTGCCCAGGCTGGTCTCAAATCCCTGAGCTCAGGCAGTCCTCTCACCTCTGCTTCCCAAAGTGCTGGGATTGCAGGAGTGAGCCACTGCACTCAGACCTTGCCTGCATTTTAAACTAGCATCCCCACATGTTGAGAAACACTGCTCTATAGTTAGTGTTGGTGAAAATTTGTTGTAAATCATAAATGCCTGCAGTTTGAGAGGTCTCCAAGACTACCCTCAAGTTCAGTGATTTGCTAGAAGAACTCAGAGCTAAGAAATGTTGTTACATTCTGGGTTACAGTTCATTACAGTGAAATGATACACACTAAAATCAGCGAAGGCTGGGTGCCGTAATCTCAAGTATGGTACTTTCAGCACTTTGGGAGGCCAAGGCAGGAGGATGGCTTGAGCCTAGGAGTTTGAGACCAGCCTGGGCAACATGGTGAGATCTTGTCTCTAGAGCAAATAAAAAAATGAGCTGAATGTGGTGGTGCATG
Organism: Tarsius wallacei; assembly: GCA_963574415.1. Classification (NCBI taxonomy): domain Eukaryota; kingdom Metazoa; phylum Chordata; class Mammalia; order Primates; family Tarsiidae; genus Tarsius; species Tarsius wallacei. Next base: position 6,923 of record CAUYQG010228054.1, on the reverse strand, counting down.
CCAGTAGTCCCAGCTACTTGGGAGGCTGAGGCAGAAGGATGCCTCGTCCCAGGAGGTGGAGACTGTGGTGAGCTGTGATTCTGTCATTGTACTCCAGCCTGGGCTACAGGGCAGAATTTAGGAGACGCCAGATTTGAGCTTCCATTTGTCCTCTCTTGGAAGAGTTATTTAGACAGTGTTTATTTTGCCCAGCAATGATGTGTGTAGCATGCAGGGAGTATTGCCAACCAGGAAAACGCACCTGAGCCATCTAGGGTATTTATTGGGGGTCATCACAGAGGTGTGGCTAAACCACTGGTGTGGCTGACCATAATTTCCAACCCTTACAGAGGTCTAGCCTGGTATCCTGTGATTCAAGGTCCACAGGTAAACAAAGACAACCTTATTAGGCAGGAGGTTCCAAGAGCTTAAGGTTGCCAACCAGGAGTTGGGCAAAGGGCTAAACTTTTCTTTGGGCAAGGTTAATCCTTTACTACATGAGCCCCAGAAAAGCAAATTACTCTGTTATTACTAGGGAGTTTAGAAAATTATTACTGTTTTTAGGTTGAAACATGTTGCAGCCACATGCAGTATCATTTACCACAAAACAAAAAAAAATTTGAATTTCTATACATAGGTAAGGATGTCTCCAGAAGTGTGTCATACTTGACACTTGTCCTAACATTTCTATCAGGAGTTTGAATAAAGGAGTCATGTTGGAAGACAGCTCAGTTTTAGAATTAGAGTTTTAAAATATTTCAAAAGGTTGTAATGAAATGGTATAATCAGTAAGGTAAAATTTATCAGGAATAAATGTAAAGTGGCAGACTTAGTTTCTTTTTAGAAAACCATCTGAGAAAGTTAAAGATGGATAAAACATGTCTTGATGCTACCTGGGTGCAGAAGGCCTAAGGATTTAGTTGACTAAAACGGGGATTGGCAAGCTTTTCTGTAAAGTGGCAGATGGTAAATATTGTAGGTTTTACAGACTGATAAGCAAAACAAGGATATTATGTAGGTACTTAAATAACAAGAGAGAAAACAGATTTTCACAGATTGTTATTGACAGAATTCAAAATATAATAGTAGTAATTGAGTATACTTCTTTATAATACTGTCTAATGAGAAGAATGGAATTCTTTTTTTAGGGGAGGAAGTGGATAACACTTGGCTAATTAGAGTTTGGAGTTAGTGTTGCCTATTATCAACATCAGTTACAAATATTCATCTCTCAATGCTAATCTGCAAGAAGATTTTACCTATTTCATCTCTGAAAATATCTTTATACTGTTATCAGTCCAGGAGCATATTGTTTGAGCATATTGCTTAGAAGCCATTCATAGAATTGTTAGATTCTTCTTGATGATTTCCTTAATTTAGCATGTCATTATTTTGCAGATTAATCACTTGCTATTGATGGTTAGATGGAAGCACCTCAATTGCACAGTTAAATGGATTTTCTCCTCCACATCTACCTGCAACTATGCTTCTGCCAGCACCTGCCTTGGAAGAGTAGTGTTCTCTTTCATTTTACCAGTCTTACATGAATATCTCTTATTAATTAACTCTAATCCTGAGTTGTAGCAGGTAGGGGTTTCTGGGAAATGTAGTTCTGGCTTCCCTGTGATGCACAAGAGAATATAGAAGGTGGTGGCAGTAGGGATGCAGTGTTGGCAACAGTCATCCCAACATACAGCTAGGCAACTAGATTTACAGGTTGGGATATTAGAAGAGAGGTCTGAGCTACAATTAGCATAGAGACAGCATTTAAAGTGAGTATGCCTAAGAGGTAAGCATAGATAGGTAAGTGGAGAAGGGACAGAACCTTGGGGAACTCTAGACTTAACAGGTTGGAGAGAAGAAGAAGAACAGCTCTAGAGACTGAGACGGGACCTTTGAGGTAAGAAGAAAACCAGGGGAACATGGTGTTCTGGAAACCAAGAGAAGAGAAGGGAAGTGGGAGTGGTCAACTCTGTTAGTTGCTGCTAACAGGGCAAGTAACATCTGAATATTGATCTTTTGGATTTAGCAGCAGGGAGGTCATGGTGATCTTGGAGAGAAAGGATTCAGTGGAGGGGTGGGAGGCAAAGCCAGTGGGTTTAAGAGAAAAAGGGAAGATATTTTGATAGCAAATATGTTGTGTACACATGTTTGTAAAATCATTAATAATAGCTGTTTTAAAGTCTGTAGGATAATTCCAACATTTGTGTCATTTCAGTATAGGCTTGTCTTGATTTTCCTTTTCCATGGGAATTGAGATTTTCCTGGTTCCTCCTGAACTGAGTAAGTTTGGATTGTATCCTTCACTTTTTGGATATTATATTAGGAGATTCTGGGTCTGCTGATTTGGTGGTGGTTTGAATTCTAGTCTTCTTCCCTAATCTAGCTGCTACTGTTTACTTTTCAGAGTCATCAAATAGCTTCTGCATTTATTCTGTTGTGATTTTCTAGTTGCTTTCAATGGTACACCCAGGGTAGAGTGTGCTTGTTCCTCCTTTTTACTATACCTGGAGCTGTTCACTTTGTAGACTGCGTGCTTCCATTACTCAGACAATGATCTCCAGTTTCAACTGGACCATTTTGCCCAAATGATTTTTGTGTCCCTTGATCAGTTTCTTTTCCTAGCCCCTAATGGAGATGCTGCTCCTAATTACTTCTTGAATTTGATTTATAAGTAAGAGTCTTTTTTTGGTATCTCTTCCCATAGTGTTTCTTGTGGTGTCTTTCTCAGGTAGACTGCCTGACTGTTATAGGCTAGGATAGCCATTAGATCTTTTGAGTATGATTGAAGGGCTGTTTTGTCTTGAATTTATTGACTGTGCCTACTAATTAGTTTCAGTAGACTAGTGTTTCTTTGACATTTTAAGCCTTTCACACAATAGAATTTTGTGGGGATATTCCTTGCAGTGAAGAATAGAACAATGGTGAAGAGCACAGACTATGAACAGATTTTGCTTTGAATTCAGATGTAATCCTTGTTCCCTTTCTGTTGTTCACCAAGTTACTTAACCTTTTTAAATATATTAAATAGAGATTATTGTAACTCTTTTATAAATGTGGCATAACGTAAGTTCTTAGTACATGACTAATCATATAAATAAAGAATATTATTTTTTAGGGCAGAATCAACCTTACGTTCAGCAAGTACAGTTCCTAATAATGTCATTACCCTTGTCCCCGGTAGTGGGAATTTAAAGACTAATCTTGATCGTTCTCTAGCTTATGTTGGTCTGAAAACAGAGCAGTTTATATTTGTCATTTGCTCTGCACAAAAAATGGGCAGTTTATTGTTACTGTTAATACTGGTTTTCCAAAATTCAGTAATTTTACAGCTTCTTGTCTCTTAATGTATTCATTTAGTCAGTAGCTTAGTACCAGTTAGATGGCAAACCTTGTACCAAGCACTGGCAGAGATGAATGAGACACAGTATCCTTACCTTTGAGCAGCTCCACCGTCTAGTATTAGAATATTTTTGGCTAGAAAGTTATTTTGACGCATAAAGGAGCTTTTGTTTGCCCAGATGATTTTCATAATCATATTCACATTCTTGATATATTTTTGGTTTTTCAGAAAGTTACTTTTGGCCTGTGTTCTTTCAGAATACAGGTTACAGCTGGTCTTAGTGTTGAAACCACTGATGGACTGAGCTTAGAAGAAAGGAAACCCATAAGAAATGGTTGTGCATTTTTAACACTAGAGAACTTCACAGATCACTTAAGTTGTTAGGTGTTAAGGGTAAAGAAATAGTGGGTTTGGGCTTTTTTTTTTTTTTTTTTTTTTAAGCAATTAACATCAAGCAGACATTTCTTTTCCAGGGGCTCAGCCTACTTGCCTAATTCCAACCAGATATACTTTGTCAGTATGCCCTAGTGACTGTTACTCAGCTCTAAGAAGAACTTTTCTGTCATGTGTGCTTTGGAAAGCCCAGATCATGTTTATTATAATAATAATAATAGTATTTTGTGGTTAATTTGGGAAGCCAGAATAGTGGCATGATTTTGAGTGCTGATAAACTGGCATTTGAATCCCTGATCTTTCTCCTTTGCTGGATGTTTCTCTTGTGTGTAGCCTTGGAAAACTTATTAACTTCTTCAAGACTTAGTTTCCTTATATGTAAAAAGGAAATAATATTAGTAACCAGTTAGGGCTGTGAGGATAAATGTGCTAATATACTAGACACTCTACACATGTGAAGCTGTTATTGTTATGATGATCAGGATTGTAATTTGGAGGTAGTGAGAGATGAATGATAGAAGACTGTCCAAGTTGGATTGTGCATTGGAATGAGAACATTTTAAGCAAGGTAATGAAAGGAAATACTGTATGTGATAATGAAGCACAGATTTAGAGAATAGGGTAGGTGGAAAATTTTAGTTTGCAGGTTAGAAAGGGAAAAGGGTTCAGAACAGCCCAAGCATCTGTTTATACCCATCTTGCATTTATTCATGCAGAAGGGTAGGGAATATTCATCTTATAAATGTATTCAGAGTTGAGAGTATATTTCATTATATAAGCCAAGTTTAATTTTCTTTATCCACCTGGAACAGAATAACTTAGGAGTTCTAATTTTACAATTTGAGAAATAGTCATTTTATGCCCTATTTGAACTAGTTCAAATTTTCATGCTTATTTATTTATTTTTTTGAGTCAGAGTCTCATTCTGTCGCTCAGGCTAGAGTGCGATGGCTTGCTCACTGCCACTACAACCTCGAACTGCTAGGCTCAGGAGATCCTTCCACTTCAGCCTTCCAAATAGCTGGAACTTACAGGCACATGCCACCATGCCCAGCTAATTTTTCTGATTTATTGTAGAGATGAAGTTTCGCCAGGTTGCCCAGGCTGGTCTTGAACGCCTGGACTAAGGCAATCTTTTCGCCTTGACCTCCCAAAGTCATGCTTATATTTAATCAGTTTCATAATTACAGTGCATGAGTTTGTATTCTTAATAAGGATGAATTAAATCATGGGATAAGTAGGAGAGTTAGAATTCAGCATGCATTAAGTTGCCTGTTGCTAAAACAGCAAGCAGGCAGTAGGCCTAGTGTTAATAGAATGACATGTTGTTACTTACTTAAATTCTCCTTAGAATGCATAAAATATAGTAAAAAGCAGTTATCAGAATGTGATTAAGGCACTCAAAGCCAGTGTAGTCTTTCATTTATTCATTAAATCTATTATATATCAAGTAACTGTTTATTGATTATTGTATGCTCTAGATGCTGTTTTAGATATGGTGCATACTATTGAGTGTACAGTGGTGAACAAAAACCAGACGTGAGGGGTAACTGGAATGGGTTGTCTTTGCATTTAGCAAGGGGAAAAAGTCAGTTCTAAGAGAGTCAGATTTCAATGAAGAATGTTTTTAGGTTTACATTATTAACAGTAAAGCAGCAAAAAAGGCAGAGAGCTTTGAAAAGCAAGTGCTTCCAACTGCAATCAGCTGGAGCTATTTGACTTTCACTTTGGTTTTATTTAATAGTGCTTAAATTATTTACCTTGTGTGTAGGTCCTGAAGCCGCAGAGCTGAAAAAGACTGCCATTGTCCCTGGAATCTTGCTGCTTAGTTGGAGGAAGAGACTGACAGATAAGGCAAGATTTAAGGTCCACTCTAGTGAGTGCCTTAAACAGGAAACAACACCACAAGACTTCTTTGGTACAGGGCTATGTCTCTCACTGCTGAGTGTATCCAATAGGTGGTGCAATACCTGGCTCATGTCAGTCGCTCAGGAAATACCTACACTGAATGAAGAAAACTGGAGTGTAAGAGAGGGGCATCTAACCTGGGGGAAGAGAGGGCCGCTTCCATCACATGTGCATCCAATTTAGCCATGGGCAGAAGGTCTGGGTGAAGGGAGCAGCAGATGGCATAGAGAGAGTACAGGTTACCTTGTAAACTGAAAATATTTAGTTTTGCTTGAGTGTAGGATTCACAGGAGACAGTGGTGAGGGATGTTAGACTGAGCTTGATCAATAAAGGTCATATTAAGGAGTTTGGATTTTCTTTTCTTTTTTTTTTTTTTTTTGAGTTGGGGTCTCACTCTGTCGTCCAGGCTGGAGGGGAGTGGCACTCTCCCGGCCACCGCAGCCTCGACCTGCTGGGCTCCGGCGATCCTTCCGCCTCAGCCTTCCAAGTAGCTGGAACTACAGGCGTGCGCTACCATGACCGGCTAATTTTTTGATTTATTGAAGAGATGAGGTCTCGCCAAGTTTTTGATTTATTGAAGAGATGAGGTCTCGAGGTGGGTCTCGAACTTGCGGGCTCAAGGCAATCCACTCACCTCAGCCTCCCAAAGGCGCGGGATTACAGGCAGAGCCACTGAGCCCGGTTCTTTTCTTTAAAAGTAATACTTTTTTTCCTAAATACTAGAAATCAGGTTTTCTAATGTCCAGATTGACTCTCTTCATATTACATGATGTATGTAATATCAAAAAAGCATCATCAGGACTTGGGTTCCATATCTGTTAGTAATGGCTGGACTGTCAAAATTCTGTAAGCTATTGGTGAACTTCTTGTCTTTTGGATAGTCTTATAGGATAGTTGTTTTCTTGAGAGTAACGATTATGTACATTAGGTTAAAATCCCAGCAGGGCCTCCAAAATGTTAGGTCAGACCAAGGCGGAGTGGTGGGTCTGTGATATGGTGCTGTGTGAAAGATGCAAAGAATTGCACAGACATTAAATTGGAAAATACAGTTTATTTAGAAAGTAAATGAGAGAGAGAGAGAGAGAAGATTCACCTCCTGAAGGTGGAGAAGGGGGCCAAAGCTTAGGAACATGGTGGCCATAGCTCAAAGAGCCACGTGGCCTGACCAGAGTTTAGCAAAGCAATGGCAGATGGCTGTTTGAGGTTGAATACTTTTAAACCTTCCCTTTGATGGGAGGCAGGTCATTAAGGTGACTGGGTGATGGTCTGTTTCATGTCATCATGAAGGGGACAGGTGAG
>CAUYQG010228053.1:0-10563 GCA_963574415.1 Tarsius wallacei | reverse complement strand
TTTTGAGTTGGGATCTCACTCTGTTGCCCAGACTGGAGTGCCATGGCACACTCACAGCCACACCAGTGTCGACCTGCTGGGCCCATGCGATCCTTCCGCCTCTGCCTTCCACGTAGCTGGAACCACAGGCACACTACCATGCCTGGCTAATTCTTTTTATTTCTTGTAGAGACAAGTCTCACCAATTTGCCCTGGCTGGTCTCAAGCCACGGGCTCAGACAGTCAGTCCACTTGCCTCAGCCTCCCAAAGTGCTGGGATGATAGCTGAGCCACCAAGCCGGCCTTATGTACTTTTCAGAAGTGTGAGTGGTAACCACAGTGAGCACCCCTGGTAATTGCAGAAGTCAGATGTGGCCTGTATTCACCTTTTGTTATTGGTATATATTGAGTATTGCAGTCTTAATTGTGTGTCTGTGCGTGTACACACACGTTACATACATGTATGCCTATTCGTTCCCTCTTTGTCTACACATACATACACATTCACATACAACAGATGATTCTGGGTAAAAGGTCAAAGGTTATGTAAGTGTTTATACTATTTGTATTATTGTAACTTTTCTGTAAGTTTGAAATTATTCTTGAGTATTAAGTTAAATTTTTTTTAAAAACTTGGGCAAATCAGTGATTGTTTTCTAAATCAATATATGTTTTAATTTTATGTCCGTTTTTTGAGTTGGAGTCTCTCTTGTGTAGGCTGGAGTGCAGTGGCACGCTCACAGCCACTGCAGCCTTGATCTGCTGGGCTCAGGTGATCCTTCCACCTCAGTTTTCCAAGGAGCTGGAACTACAGGCACGCGCCACCATGCCCAGCTAGATTTTTTTTTTTTAATTGTAGAGACAAGGTCTCGCCATGTTGCCCAGGTTGGTCTCAAGCTCCTGGGCTCAGGCAACCCTCTCGCCTCCCTCTCCCAAAGTTCTGGGATTACAGGTACGAGTCACTGCAACCAGCTATGTCCTTTTTTACAATGTCTTCCCTCACGTTTATTTTTTCCCCTTTTCCTGTCTCTTCTTTTAGAAGGCTAAGGCTTGTGAGAAGGCCATCTCCGTGGGTCAGACGGTCATCACAAAACATCGGAACACCCGGTATTACAGCTGCAGAGTGATGGCTGTGACATCGCAAACCTTCTATGAGGTCATTTTTGATGATGGCTCCTTCAGCAGAGACACATTTCCTGAGGATGTTGTGGTAAGTAGGTTCCCCTGGGTGCCTGTTACCCAGTACACTTTTTGTAAAACCAAGCAGATGAACCCTTCACAAACGTGTGTGCACGCCTTTTTTTTTTTGGCTTTTTGTGTAGCTTGTTCATTTTATTCATAGTCTTCATCATCATAAATAATATCCAGGTGAACTTAGGTTAATCTTTCTGAATTATTTTAATTGAATGAGAAATGTTATTTGTCCAGGAAACATAAGGTAGGTGTTGTCTTCATTTGTGCTACTAGAAGAAAACACTTGAGACTGGGTAATTTGTAAAGAACAGGACTTTATTTCTCACATTTTTGGAGGCAGGGATTTCCAAGATCAAGACATCAGCTTTTGGTCTGAGGACCTTCTGGCTGCATCCTTGCATGGCAAGCTAGCCAAAGGCCAGGTGAAGTCTTTTTTAGGAGGGTTTCAATCCCTTTAATGAGGGAGCAGCCTTCTTGGCCTCATCACCTCTTGAAGACCTCACTTCTGAATACCAGTCCATTGGCAGCACCTGAATTTTGGAGGGGGACCCACTCGAACCATAGCAGATGCAAATCTACCTATTCCTTTTTGTGTTGAAGTGTTAGCAAATTTGAATTCTCGTATGCCTTTTATTTCTTTATGCTTAACTAGAGAATGTGGCTTTGATTAATCTGATTTGACAACGTGTTTGAATCTTTTGGTGTTTTACATGTGAGCAACCAAACGCACGCAGAAATATGGCCATGGTGTTTATCAAGTTTCTTAACTGTGATTCGGACCTGGAGAAAGAGTGAGACAGAGAGGGGGAGAAAGAAGGAAAGAGTCTTCTCCGTCTTCTGTTCCCTCAGTGAACACCTCGGGCCTCATCCAGAGGAACTAGTGAATATGTGACAGGGTGTGACTTGCTTTGCTTCAGGGCTTGCTTTTCAGCAGGGCATGTTCACAAGAAAAGCACTTTCCACAGAAGGTTCGTTGGCGCTGAAACCAAATGTCATGGCTGAGATCAGGGTGGGTTAGTTTGGCAGTCCCTCCTCCTGTCCCTTCTGCTTTTGGGGGCACGTCAGTCTGGGGAGCCAAGACTAAATAATGCATTTATCCCTTCGGTCTTGTCCTGGGTCTCTCTTGGTGCTTTGCCTTTTTTTTCTTTTTTTGTACTTGGAAAGATGTTTCTCAATGGCTCTTTAGAGTAATAGTTGCACATCACGTGCAATGTGGCCTTCCGAGACAGCTCAGAAACATCTGGTCTCCTGGGTTGAAGAAACCTTGATTCCGTTAGTTCTGTCATGCTTATCTCCCTGTGCTGGCAAGAACGACTCATATGTAAATAGAAGTGACCTTACGTGACAGATTTCAAAGCAAACGAATTTAGGCAAATTCAGAATCCCAGAACTTGCTCTGTACCAAAATAGTGACTTGTACTTCTGAGTAGGGTTCTAACTGCAGCTTCCCTTCACTGCCCTGCCATTGTCGTTTACGAACCGCATCCCGTAGGTGATGTGCTCACCTTCGTCGAATTAGGCATCCCTTCTTCAAGCACTCAGTCCACATTCGCTGCATGCCTGCTGTGCCCCACCGTCACACTGTGCTCTGAGAAACATAATGAGAGAGAAGACGTAATCCTTGCTCAGACTTGGGGGTGAGGAAGGCTGCTGAGTGGGTACTTTCTAGACCAGGAACCCATGTGCAGAACCCGTGTGGTTCTATACACGAGCCACAAGCAACCTGCTACCTGTCAGGTCCGGAAGAGCGAGTAAGGATGAGTAAGGGCCCACGCTGACGTTGATCACATGCCAGGCAGCGCTCCAAGAACTTGACCCGTGAACTCAGTTCATCCTCACAACTCTACACGTGGAGAACTATTATTTTTCACCTTTGGTTGCTGAGAAAACTGAGGCACAAAGAGGTGAATAACTGTCTCAAGGTCACATGCCAGGAGGTGTCAGAAATTGCACTCAATTCCATGTGGTCTAGAAACTCCGCTCTTACCCCTTGGGATAGAAAGGACGTTTAAATCAGGAAGAGAAGGGATATGCAAGGACAAGAGTGGCAGACAAAGACACAGTTGACTGAGGCCCCTTGACTTTGACCTACCCTGCACAGGCTACATCCTTGTTTCAGAATTGTCCTCCTTTTGTGCAGACTGTGAATACTAAGCCAGCAAAAGGGAGAAGATATTTTGGAGGGAGGACAGTGGGATGAAACGAAGGACTTCTGAGCAGTAATTCCAAAACCTGAGCACAGCTACATGAAAAAACAGTGAGGTCTTTATCCCTGATAGTATGTCACGAATCCTAGGTTCCTTTTTATGTTGCAAGCCTGCACTCCAGCCAGTTTGAAGCTTTCCTGGAATATCCTTCATGTGTACATTGGAAAGGAATGTCTGTGATCCTGGAAGTGTTTTTGAAATCCCACAGGTCTTTCCTTTGACATCTTCCATAGTCTTCAAAGATGATTTTAAGTATGCATGGGTGTCATGAGAAGAACACGAGGGCAGAAGCATCACACTATTTAAATGAACAAGAATGACAAAGCAGAACTCTTTACAGCTTGGTTATCTAGCATTTTGATAAGGGTTTAAGGTTTGGCAGCGGTTGTGTGTGTGCTTGTGGTCACTACTGTCACCTTAGAGGATGGCAGTGCTGTGAGTTCACGTAGCTTGGACGAGGGGCGTAGATCTAAGTTTGTGTGAATAAGAATTTGTTTAGAAAAAAATCGCATCTGTAGGGAGTTCTTTCCTCTCTCATCCAACCCTTCCTTTCTGAGTACTCCTCCCGGCTCTATCCCCATCTATTGCCTTTTGGTTTCCTGTTCCAGCCTTCTTCGCCAAGTAGGAATGGCTCAATCACGTTGTGTTTTCAGGTTCTACATGCTTTCTCGCAGGGTCACCATGTGTTAGCTGCTGTGGCCTCTGCCTCTTTGTCATTTTGGCTCTGAATGCAGCTTTCCCAGCTCACTCCTTTGGCCGCTCTATAGAAAAAGTTTTTCCCCTTATAATATTGTGGTAGGCAGGGGTTTCTTGAGCTGCAGAACCGACAGGAGATAGAGAGAGGGAAATCGATTTATGAAAAGGAGTGGGCTCTGTGACTTTGGAGGTTTGAGAAGGAAGGCCCAAGATCTGTAGTCGGCAGGCCCAAGACCCAGGCAGGGCTGACAATTCAGATGGCGTCCAGAGGCAGGAAAAGCTCGGCATTCCAATTTTCAAGCGAGTTGGTCAGGAAGAATGTCCTCTTGCTTAGGGAAGAGTCCGTTTTTGTTCTCTTCATGCCTTCACACTGATTGGATGAGACCCATCCACATGAGAGAAGGCTTACTCAGTCTACCTGTTTAAATGTTAAACTCATCTAGACACACCCAGTACAAGTTTGACCGCATGCATATCTGAGTGTCCTTTGTCTCATCCAGCTGCCGTAAAATTAACCGCCATGAGTACGCTGTCCTGGGACACAAGGCTTGTGGACTGTAGGAGAGTCTTCAGCTTGTGGACGCTCTGCCCTCTGGCTGAGTGTATTTTCGTCGCCAGTCAGTTTGCAGAGCCCGTACAGATCTACTCCACGAACTATGCAGTTTGTCCTGGCCATCACCTAAGTCCCTGAATTGCAAAGTCAGGGGTTAAAAGATAAGCTTTGAAGATTGGGAGTGTGTTTCTCACAGGAATTGATGAGAGCTACATGATTAAATTGTAGTGTATCAGTTAGACTTCAACTTGAGTTACAGAAATTTGATGTTAAATTTGAAGATATAGCTGGCCATGGTGTCTCATGCCTGTAATCTCAACACTTTGAGAGGACGAGGCAGAAGGATATCTTGGGGCCAGGGATTTGCGAGCAGCCTGGGCAACATAGTGAGACACTGTCCCTAAAAAAAAAAAAAAAAAAATTAACCAGGCAGGTTGGCTGTAATCCTTGCTTCTCAGGAAGCTGTGGCAGAAGGATCACCTGAGCCCAGGAGGTTGAGTTTGTGGTGCGCCATGAACATGCCACTACACTCCAGCCTGGGCAACAGAATGAGACCCCGAGCCTAAATAAGTAAGTAAGTAAATAAATAAATAAATATAAGTATTTTATAAGTGTTTTCATATACACTTTATATTTATTCCATACATGATATAACAGAAATATGTTTATGCCTCACACCTTTATTTAAGCCAAGGAGCTTAATTGCTAGGATTAGCCTACTTCAACTTTTGATATCCATCTACCTCAAAACTGTCATCTGGGAGATGGGGAACCTGCTTAGTTCTTGAATAGGGAGTTTTATCAGGGTATAAGAAAAAATAAAATCGGACCCGTTTCCATCTGTGTCTTGAAGAGCGTGGCAGAATAATTGTTAGGTGGAAACACTAAATCTGTTTTGCATTCCTCAGAGGAGTCTTGTTTTCATCAGATGATATACCAGTGGCATCAGAAACTGTGTCAGGAAATGATTTTTTCCCTCTATCTGAAAACTCTCTAATCCACACAACTTGCATATCAGGTGTGAGTGCCCCTGGGAAGAGTCATTCATCAGATGCGGTGTGACCCCGATGTTACTGGCTACTGAGAACTAGTTTCTCAAAGCCTTGGGTACTTGTTAACCAGAACTGCTATAATGGTGCAGTGCGATTTCAGTTTTCTAACTATGAAAATCAAATTTAGAATATCAAGTTTAATCATTTCCAGCTATTTATTTATGTATGACATAAATTTAGTCCCATATGAAACTTGATGCTTTGGTAAAGAAAGTTATATTATCTTATTTATAGAGTTGATGATTACAAATCATTTCATAAACCCAGCAGATGAGAACCCTTTAATGCAGGCTGGCCTATCCGTGTTTGAGAATAAATTTGGCAGGCATTAAAATGCTTATGTTAGGATTATGTGACCGGAGAGAATATTTGGAGCACTGGGGAGAAACATTCTTAGGACTGTCGGGACATTTCTTTCCCTACCTAGGTGATTCATTTCTGTGATAGGCAGAAAAACTTCCTCAAAGTTCTCTCTTGACAGTGTTCCTGTGGAATGTGTGTATCAGCCAGTAAACTCAGCATGCAATCTGTAGCTGTCAAGGGCAGTAATAAAAGATGCCTTGCTACACACTTCCGTCTGTCAGTCTATGAAATTGCGACACGCTCCTGATGGATTTTTTGGTCTTCCACTATTTTGATGGGAATGAAAGTTGCCCACCCGAAAGCACTCAATGCGTGAAGAGATTCCAGGGCCCCCCTTAACCTCTGCCAGAACCGGGGATCCTCTCGCATGCCCATGTCGACAGCAGAGTGATGGTTGCCTCCCTTCCTCTGAACGTCGAGTTCGCTTTGAGGGAGGAGAACGGTGCAGTGGGCACTCGATCATTCCAGTGCGGGCGCTTAACATTCACCAGTGGACTTGAGAAAAGAAACAGGACCATTTAGAAATTCGACAGCAAGAGTCCATCACTGCAATTTCCATGAGAACTGGCTACGTTTTTCAGCTTCTGTTGAAAGGTGAAGGAAGCATGAGAACAATGTTCTTCAGTGTTACAGGGAGCGGTGGTGCGGGCCTTTCGTTTCGAGGGCTGTGAAGGACAAACCGAGGTTCTTAGAGTCTTTCTCTCACACATTGGCGATTTGCTTAAACGTAAGCGCCAGCCACAGTTTTTATTTCCCACTAAAAGGGAGTAACAACCCACTTTTAAGGATATTGAAAGGACCCAATGAGCTATAGCCAATGTCTGTCACCTAGTGGGTGCAAAGTCAAACTTTCAGGACTTTTCTTTTTCTGCTTCGTCTAGTTGATACTGCCCTTTTTGGTCTTGATGAAACTTGGAGCCGGGAGATGTGTCCTCAGAATGCTGATCCTACTGGGCAGGTTCAACGGAGTCTGTATTTGTGAGATTTCCTGGATCAGCTTAGCCTTCCCACTTGCTGTAAGGGAGACCTGGCATCTTTTACTGTTTATAATCGTCTAGTTCCCTACATTGATGCTTGTATTCTTCTGAGTGTTAAAAGTGTTATGTCAGTGGCTTTTCATAATAAATGCTGCTCCAAAATGAGTTCAAGCTTATTTCATAGATGTGATACTTGCCAAGTCACACGAAAGCTTTGATTTCCCCAAGCTTCCCAGAGTAGGTGGTGCCAGAGTTAGGTCCGAATTGCCGGCTGCGCCCCCCCCCCCCCCCCATGCGTTCCATGGCTTGTTGCCCCACAAAGTCTTCTTTTTGGCTTGGTGGAGCTGAGGCAGAAGACCCTGTGCCTCCCTTGAGGGTGAAACCCAGCATCCGTTGGACCCGGTGTGGGAAGCCTCTGAGTGTTAAGTACCCTGCAGGCCCCCACTTGGCAAGCATAGGTAGGAGTGAGCTCGGTGTGATTGAGGCGAAAGAAAATATTCAAGTGGGATGGAGAAACTCAGAAAAAAACTGCTCCCAGAAACATGCTCTGCTGTGGCATCCTGGGAAACACTTGGATTCCTGCAGACTCCTTGACCTTGCGGTGCCATGGATTTGGGGGTCAGGCCCATGCGGACATGACAGTAGCAGACTCCACTTGACAGCGAGGCCACTTCAGCTCTCGAAGTCACGTCTCAGCCCAGACCATTCGTGCTGGGTTTGCTTCAGACTGACGCCTCCACGCCTATGCAGGCTGTTCAGGGTCTTCTGGAGTCCATGGACATCTGCCAGGGAAAGCTTTGGAACTAGTTTGGGTTTAGAGTTCTGCCGAAATGGCCCCCTTGGCACTGAACTGTCCATGGTGGCGCCCTCGCCTCTGTCTTTCCCGCGGAGTTGGGAATCTGTGAGAGGAGAGGCTTCATCCGACGGCAGTTGATTTTTGCTTCCGTGGGGAACCTTGTGTGTGTGCAAAAGGACACCTGAGTTTACTTTTCTGAGCCTTACGCTCATCTGACAGATTTTCTTTAGAATTCTAATAACTTTGCATGAAAATAAAATCAGACTCATTTGTTCCTTGTTCATTTTCACATAGCGCATAAATGAAATCCTAACCATTTTACATTTTTTTAACCAAATGTCCTTGGACATTTTCACTGTGAATCTAAATTTAGCATGCACATTTCTCACAAGTGTCACAATTTTTCTAGGCACTTACTGCCCATAACTTTAGCAAATCAGACAGTTTAGTAGTTCAGATTCTCCTAAGTGTTTCAGACATTTTTAAAAACAATACATAAAGCAGTACAAATATTTACAAACACATAATTGTTCCTTTTTAAACATGGTTTACATAAGATTGATAGAAAGTAGATAGGGAGAATTTACCCAGCCCAGATAGAACACGATAACCATGCTGGCTGGTTTATTAAGAAAAAAATGAGCTGGGCTCGGTGGCTCAGCCTGTAATCCCGCGCCTTGGGAGGCTGAAGTGAGTGGATTGCCTGAGCCCGCAGGTTCAAGACCCACCTGGGTAACTTGGCGAGACCTCATCTCTACAATAAATCAAAAAATTAGCTGGGTGTGCTAGCGCGTGCCTGTAGTTCCAGCCATTTGGAAGGCTGAAGCGAAGGATCGCCAGAGCCCAGCAGGTCGAGGCTGCAGTGGCTGGCGACAGAGTGAGACTCCAACTCAAAAAAAAAAAAAAAAGAAAAGAAAAAAATGTAAGAACCTCAAGGCTGCATAGAGGCATAGAGTCTGATTGTGCTTTCGAAGAGTACTATTTATAAATCCACAGTTGTTGGGCAGGGGCTTCTGATTCAGTCCAGCTTTCTTTTGATTTCTCCAGTCTCTAAGTCCTGCATCTGCCACTGAGGCCCTAACTGATTTTGTAAGTTTCATGACCTGTCTCTGAAGTTCATGAAGGCTGGTTCTCTTTTGTTGACTGAGCCTGTGACTTTTTGCATCAAAGCCTGGGGCCTAGGAATGATGTACTGAAGCCCTTACTTCTTTCTCTTTTACAAATTATATGCATCCTACTGACCACAATTCTGTAGGCATCATACTGGCCTTTTCCGTTTATCACTGGTGGTCCGCTGAGCAAAAGCATATCCTGGCCCTCGTGTCCCATGCGGGAGATTAACTACTTGCCACAAAGATACACTGCCCGTTGTGTTTTTCTTCAGACACATACCTCCCTCACTTGACAGTAGTTCTCTGGTTTTCTCTTGTGATAATTATCTCAAGGTGACTGGCTTTGGGGACTTATTTCTGGCATTTCTTCCCCATCCTGTTCTTTCCAAGGGGGCTCAGGCATAGCATCTCATCTCCAGTCTAACAGAATCAAAATCACTGCCTTGAACTTGAGGGCTACGTTGTTCATTTCCAGGACTTCATCTCCTCTTCTCAAGTCACCATAGACTAAATCCAGCCCGTGCTTGGGAGTAGCCGGTGGCATCATCCTTTCTGAGCTAGGTGCTGAGCACTGTGTGTGGCATCGTAGGGGAGTCACCGATGTGTGAACATCGGCGAAGGAGGAGTGACCTGGGTGTTCCGAGGCAAAAGAAAATGCTCGAGCAGGTTTGAAGGAAGAAAGCTGCTCCCAGAAACACTCAGTGCTATGGGATCGTAGAAGGCAAATGTGGATCCCTCTTTTACTAGATTTTGAGGTGCCCTAGGTCTTCAAGTTAGGTGGCCATGCAGACATGACAGTGGCAGGCATCTCTTGTCAGTGAGGCCACCTCAGTTTGGGAAGTAATGTCCCATCCCAGACCATTTATATGACGCTGTTCCACACTGATGCCCATTACATCCCCTTACTTTCACCAGGAGCTGATCTTAAAGATTTTACAAGAAAAATACCCAATGAATGTTATTGATAGTAAGTTTGAGTTCAGAGATGAGTGCCCTTAAAAGGAATGTCTATATTATCGCAGTGCAACACCATATAGGTTCATATATATAATGTTCAAAAAAATGTTGTTCCTTTCTGCTCCTTGATGTAACTAGCTTTCTCAAAATTACACTGCAGAATGAGAAAATCCATATAAATTGTTTTATCTTAATATTCAGAATGTCTAGAAAGCCCTGTGGACAGCTCATTTGCCAATCTACTTAGTACAATTATTTTGGAAATATGTATTGTATGGGTCTTCAAATTTTGATTTCAGTGTTATAATTCTATACCTTTAGAGAGAAAAGAATAGAAAATAACAGAAGAAGCAGTGGCTCTCTCTGCAGTGAGATCTTTAATCCTATTAATAAATATGTTTAGACCTAAAAGAATACCTTTTTTTTTTTTTTTTTAGTTGGAGTCTCACTCTGTTGCCCAGACTGGAGTGCAGTGGCACGCTCCCAGCCACCGCAGCCTCGACCTGCCGGGCTCCGGCGATCCTTCCGCCTCAGCCTTCCGAGTAGCCGGAACTACAGGCGTGCGCTACCATACCCGACTAATTTTTTGATTTATTGTAGAGATGAGGTCTCGCCAAGTTGCCCAGGCGGGTCTCGAACCCGTGGGCTCAGGCAATCCACTCACCTCGGCCTCCCAA
>CAUYQG010228052.1:0-13380 GCA_963574415.1 Tarsius wallacei | reverse complement strand
ACTTTAACTCTTTGCACTCAGAGACAGCTCATGGGTCACCCACCAGCAACTCAACTGCACTTTTTTTTACAAAACAGTAGAAAATGAATCACTTCCTATTAAATAGTAAAACATTGGAGCCAGTTATTTTATTGTAGTGATATTTGACTTATAATGGAATTTTGGACACTTATGAACTTACGACAAATCAATATTTCTTCTAATGTGTGGTAACATGTGAAACAGTCACCAACATGCACTGCAGGTTCACTGATACATGTTGTACGATAGTAAGTTGTCTGACTTCTTCCACCGGGTTTTCTATTCAAGCAGACAATGCTGTCTCTTTCATTCTCCAACAATAATATGTAACTTATTGTACAGTTTGTTCAAAGATGATGTGGAAGGACACTCGTGATTCCTGAAAACACTTCTCAAGTGATCAATCAGAAGCTTGACAAATTTCAAATGGGACATAAGTTTTGCATTGTTTTTTGAATGGAAAACTTCAGGGAAATATACATTTTTGAAAAATGTGCACTTGTATAAGTTTGTCTTATATAATCACCAGCAAACCCTTTGTGTCCCCTGAGAGGATACATCTGAATTCAAAGGGTTTTAACATTGGACTCCAATGTTGTATGTTATCCCTACTTCTAAGGAACTAAGTCACCTTAGGTCAACTCCGTCAAGGTCATATAACTGACAAATAGAAATAGAAATCGAATTCTGCCCTCTGTTCTAACAATTTCCTTTATATCACAGGGAAGGGTCTCTGAATTATAAACATGCTACTGTCAAAGTGCTCTACTTAGGAATGGATGGCAGTTTGGGGATAGTTTGTTTTTTTTTTTTTTTTGTTTGTTTGTTTGTTTTTTGAGTTGGAGTCTCACTCTGTTGCCCAGACTGGAGTGCAGTGGCCGCTCCCGGCCACCGCAGCCTCGACCTGCTGGGCTCTAGCAATCCTTCCACCTCAGCCTTCCAAGTAACTGGAACTACAGGTGCATGCTACCACACCTGGCTAATTTTTCATTTATTGTAGGGATGAGGTCTTGCCAAGTTTCCCGGGCTGGTCTCAAACCTGCAGGCTCCCAAAGTGCTGGGATTACAGGCTGAGTCACCAAGCCCAGCCAGGGATAGTTTCTAATACCCCTTTGCCAAAATCCTGGTGAAACTGAGGTAACAGTGTTAGAACACAAAGTCTTGTTCAAGTTTATATCAACACACTAAAATGATATTTGTAAGGTATAGAAATGAACTTTACGTATCAAGAGACCTGGCTTTGTATCATAGCATTCCCTATCCCTGCCCCTTGCACACAAAAATAAAATTCTAACAAGTCACTAGCTCTCATCTCTCCAACAGAAAGAAACTCTGGTATCTATCTTCAGAACAGTACTGCTAGTGTTTCTAGCAAGGGCCCCATGATTCTACTCCAAGCCACTAAGGATCCTTCAGAAAAGCTCCATAAATATTCAAGTAAGTGGGAGGAAATCTAACTAGCTACCCAAATCACCAGTCAAACCAATGCTGCTGCTTCACGCCCTACTTCCTTATACCTTACTCATCAATGTTTTCTTCAAAAATTGACTAACATCTTCCTATAGCGGAAGACTCCCAGTCTGTCAGCATGTAGAATTCACTCGGTTAGTTTCTGCATACATTAATTAATCTACCTTTCCATCTTTTAGGTGCTCCAGTAGATTCAAAAGCTCTGTGGGTGGCAGGCCTTTCTGGGACCTTGATTGTTGGAGTCTTGTTAGTATCCTACGTGGCTATCAGGAAACGGAGATGAGTTACTCAGACCAATTGTGTCAATAAACCAGACTGTACTACCAGCCTGTACTGAGCTTCTTATTTGAAAGGTAAAGAGCTCATCTAAAATTAACCTCTCTGTTCTTGGCATCTCATCTTTCAAGTTTGGGGTGGTAATAGAATAAACACTGACACAATAAATATTTTAGACTTAACAGAGGTTTTTACAAGCTCAGGAAGGGACTACAGAACAAAACTCCATCACAAGACAAGAGCAACCAAACCAGGGTAGAACTAACCCATCACTAGTCATGAGTCTTCTAGACCATGGGTTCTCAAACTTCAGTGTGTACCAGGATCACGGGGGGCTGGTGGAAACATTACCAGCTCCATTTCTCAGTTTGATTCAGCAGATCTGGGGTAAGGCTTACAAATTCACATTGTAATCACTTCCCAAATGATGCTGATCTTCCTAGTCTGAACATCCTACTTTGAAAGCAAATGTGCAGGATGATGACTAAAAGGAGGTATCTGATCACAAATTGGTCAACTGGAGGTGGCTTAATCAAGGAAGCTTAGTTTTGAGCAAGAACTAACAAATCCAGTCATTCTTAAGCCTTGTAGGAAAGATGAGAGGATACTGTCACTGACTTCTCAAGGTAAATGTCCTGAGAAAGAAACTTTCTTGTGACTATCAGTCATACCCTGGGGTGCCCTTTACTCTTCCCACAATGAGGCTCTGAAACTAGTCCTGGTTAAATAAGGTCTCCCTGTTTATCCCTCTTTAGGGCGTATCTTCTGGGTCACTTGACATTTCAGAGTAAAAGGTGTTACTCCTGGCTCTTGAGTAGCTTCTTAGCCATGAAGCCAACTTGACTTCAAACCACTAAGCAGGAAGTGAATATTGCACTTAGACAGGGATGTGACATGCCTGTCAATGACAAACTATCCTATGAAGCTTGACAATGTGCTTGAACCTTGTGAATCTTATGGTGGGTATTCATCCTGAGTGTCTAGAATCTGGGACAGATAGAGGTCAAATAACTTGGCCAATGTCACTTGGTCAACAAAGAAGAGAGCTGGAACTCAAACTCAAGTCTAACTCTAGAACTTGTGCTCTTAACTCCCTACTGTATTGAAGAAACCCAGCTTTTTAGAGGGATCAGTTTCCAGTGGTAGGCACAGGTTCAGGTTGACGGGATTGTCCTGAGCTTGCAGGCCTGATGCTTGGTGATAATGGCTATGCCTGATGTGAAGGTCTGTGTCTTTTGACCTTGTTGAAGGCCCAGATTTCTAGAGGGAAGGAGCAATGATTTTGGTTTCATGGTGGTAGTGTTTAACCTAGTCGCCAAATAGCTTGGCAACCACAAGTAGATGAAATTTAACCTGATACATCCAAAATACTTCATCTTAACAAAAATTCAAAGTTCTCGTATTCAGTCTCTGAAATCCAGTACATACTTATAACAAATCTTAATTTACATACTATACACAACTATGCTTTCCAATAGCTGAATAATGTATCTGTGTCCAAATTAAACTCTTAAGAAGTACTAGTCAAATTTTGAGTGATCAATAGCATCTCCTGGCTAGAAGCTTTTCCAACTAGTAGCTAAAGCATAACTCTAAAATCTACCTGATTAAAACCCTTATTGGACATGCTATGGGACTGGCATTCAACTATACATTGAGAGTAAAGTAATAAACAGGCTAGCTCCTCCAGCAATTAGGGCAGAAAAATGTCAGGTGACCAAAAAAAAGTTAAGAATTGACTGAGAAAGGAATTGCCAAGGGACATCTCACTTTTCCTGTGAGAAATAAATAGATATGGTTGTGAGTTCTTAGCTTACCCCTCTAAAACAAATCAAGTGTGTGGAGCCCTCTGAATGAAAGTGACTTGATAAGTCTCACATCTAGGTGTTCGACAGAGGAAGGCTAGTCTAATGCCGTACCTAGCATGTAAGTTGTCTAGTCAGGGTCAGTTTGCCTCCTCTTTGAGGGGAAGGATAGTGGTAGCATCTGTACTAACACTGATGCTAAAGTCAGCCAAAGAAACAACAATCCTGGTACCTAAGCCTCTACCTGCCAGGTTCTCTCTAGCAGGGCTTCTTAGACTGTTATATTAACATTGTACGTACCTGCAAAGGGAGCTAAGAACTTATTTTCCACACATATTTTACCATGGAACCTCTTTTCAGATAATATCATAGGCTTAATATCCTATAGAAAATATGTCTGCAGATACAGTGTTCTAGTTTTCTAACAACAAAATCCTTAGTAGAACTTATTCTGATCAACAGAGAAGAATGTTGTTGCAGGGAGAAACTGTTAAAACATTTCTGAATTGAGGAGTCCCCAGCTAAAATTACCTGAAGTTGAATCACTGCTCTAAAAAATATCAGCTGGAACCAATAACTTGAAGAGTTTATTAGCATAGAGTCTCTTATCTCAACTAGAAACTTGATTATTCCTCCAGAGGCCTCATTATTTAAACTTTCCCTTTTATTGGGCTTTTGTCCCAATCTAAATAGCCTCTATCTAGTAACTTGCAAAAGACTAATTTTGCCACCTTAAACTTTTCTACCTTCACTATAGGCTCCAAATCTTGTGAAACTCACTTCCAGTTTAATTGACAACTCTTTCCCCTCTGACTAAAAGTTTGTACAGATCAATCCAGATTAATATTGTAATTGATTCTTGTATGTCTTGGTTTTCTGGATAAGATCACTGCTTATTTTGTCTAGTCCTTCGTGTGTTCTTACTGATTTATCCTTAGAGCATGTGTGTGGCAACATCAACATAGCCTCTTGTTCATTATTATTATTATTTTTTTTTTAGTTGCAGTCTCACTCCATCACCCAGGCTGGAGTCCAGTGGCATGTTCACAGCCACCCCAGCATCGACCTGCTGGGCTCTGGCGATCCTTCCGCCTCAGCCTCCCAAGTAGCCAGAACTACAGGTGTGCGCTACCACACCCGACTCATTTTTGATTTATTGTAGAAACGAGGTCTCACCAAATTTCCCAGGCTGGTCTCCAAGTGGGCTCAGGCAATCCGCTTGCCTCGGCCTCCCAAAGTGCTAGGATTACAGGCTGAGTCACCAAGCCTGGCCGCCTCCTGTTCTAATAGTGTATGATAGCTTTCTAGGCCTACTGCATAACCTCAGATTTCCCTGCGTTGTATTCCCTGCATACTAGTTGTATAAGAGTTCCAGTTGCCCTATATCCCTTCAGGGTAGGTGCCTATTTTTGGAGATAAGTCCTTCTGCAGACTAGCTTGCCTATACAACTGTCTCCTCTGTTATCTCTCTAGTTTCAGAAACTTGTGAGTTTGTAACTGCAGATCCTATTAGACTGGATTCATTCCATCTTCATGTTAACACTTCCAGCTCCTAAGTGTCTCATAAGCAAGTGAGCTTTACAATAAGGTAATGAGCCAGGCCCAGTAGCTTGCTTGTAATCCAACACTCTGGGAAGCTGAGGTGAAGTGATCGCCTGAGGCCAACCTGGGCAACATGGTGAGAACTCATCTCTACAATAAATCAAAAAATTAGCTAACCGAGCATGGTGGCATGTGCCTATAATTCCAGCTACTCGGGAGGCTGAGGTGAAAGGGTTGCCTAAGTCCAGCAAGTCAAGGCTGTGGTAGCTGTGATCATTAGGCAACTCCAGCCTGGATGTTACAGTGGGACTGACTCAAATAATAAAAATAAGGTAACAATAGAGACAGTTTGGAATGTGAGGGAAAAAATCTTCATACATCTGAGAGATTAATGTCCAAAGTATAACACACAATAGCAAAACAACCCAATTAACAAATGGGCAAAGAAATGAGATATTTCTCAGACATACAAATGACAAAAAGATAAGTTGAACATACTGAACATCACTAATCAGAAATGCAAATTAAGACCAAAGAGATTGACTCATACCTGTTAGAATGGTTAAAATGGCTATTGTAAAAAAATGGAAGATGAGTGGTGGAGTGGATATATATAGAGAAGGAAACGCTTAAACACTGTAGGAAGGATTGTAAATTAGTATCTACAGCCTGGAAAACAGTATGGAGGCTCCCTAAAAAATTAAAAATAGAAATACCCTATGATCTAACAATCCCATTACTGGGTATATATTCAACTAAAGTTAGATCAGTATGTCGAAGAGAGATCTGCACTCCCATGTTCATTGCAGTCTTATTCACAACAGCCAAGATATGAAAACAATGTAAGAGTCTCAATGAAGACAATGTGGTATATATACAATATGAAATACTAGTCAGTCTTTTAAAAGGGACTCCTGTCACGTGTGACAACATGGATCGATCTAGACAACATTTAAAATAAGCCAGGTACAGCAAAAGTACCACATGATTTCATTTATACATGGAATCTAAAAAGTTGAACTCCTAGAAGCAGAGGGCAGAATGGTGGTTACCAGGAAGTGGGGGCACAGTTGGAGAGGTAGTGGTCAAAAATGATGGTCCAAAATCTCAGGAATAACTGTAAGAGATCTTTTGTGCAACATGGTGGCTATAGTTAATAACAATGTATTACATTCTAAAATTGCTAAGAGATTAAGTGCTGTCAACACAAAATGATGTGTGTGAAGTAATGGACATTAATTAGCTTGATTTAGCATTCCATAATGTGTATCTATCTTGAAACATGTATGCAATAAACAGCTGCTAGTTTAAGTCAATGAAATATTCTATAACTCATAAAAAAATACGGGATTGAGAGACAAACCTAACATTTTCAGAGCCAATAAATTGGGGATGAAGGTCACTAACAGCTTTGAAATTCAAGAAGTGTTAAGATTCCCTCATTTGGTTACTTTCCAAGGAAGACAGTTTTATCTTAGGTCAAGTCTTAGGTGTCTAACCTAAGAGAACCTAAGACAGCTGAAAGATGCCCGAAAGCCGCATCTGGACTTCAGCCCCATGTACTGAAATATTTTATCAATTCTTCGTGTTGGACAAAATTCCCTTTTATGTTAGGAAACAAAATCTGAGTATTCTACTTCAGCCAGCTGGAACTTATTTATATGGTCTAGGAGCAAGAGAAACAGTAGGAAAGCAGAAGTTGAACTTTCAGCAGAGCCATTCAGGAGGAAGTCTATTCATTCTAGTAGACAATGTCACATTTCCTGTCACCCCCATCTTTACCCAGAATCTTCAAACCGGAAGAATAGCCACATACTCTTGGCAAAGCATTTTATCTGTATGGACTCAACTTTCTCACCTCTGAAATAAAGAGGGCTATCAATTATATCTACCTTTCTGGCTCTAAGTTTTTGACTTACGAAATTCTTAATCACATCCAGTTCCCATTTTTTACTGGTCCTGATTCCCAGGTATCTCTTGGAAACTCTATTCCCCTGATTCCTTCTTTGCTCAGTTTTCACACTGTGAGCTGGCAATGTGCATTGTGTCTATGCCACAGCACATTTCTGCCACCTCAAAGCTAAATCCTAGTTGTTTAATAAAAGTTTGAGGGAGTCTTACTGTAACATCCACAGACCTGAGGGGGCAGAGATCAGCCGGTGGCATAATTATCTAATCTCTTCCTAATTTTCTGAAGAAGTACTGCTTTTCTACTCTTGCTAATGCGAAAGGGACTGTAGACGATGCTGCAGGAAAATAAATCACCTTTCCCAATACGCTTAAGTGACTCTTCCGGTGACAAGAAATGGCCCAATCAAGTGAAACTTCTCATTTCAAGCAAAGTGGTGGCAAGAGCAGAGGCCTGCCTGTAAGAATGTGGCAAAATGAATAGGCTTCAACGATACTGGATAAAATAAGTTGTACCCGCACATTTTTGTCTTTTTTTAAATTTGGAGTCTCACTCTGTCTCCCAGACTGGAGTGCGGTGGCATGCTCCTGGCCACCACAACCTCGACCTGCTGGGCTTAAGCAGTCCTTCTGCCTCAGTTTTCCAGGTAGCTGGAACTACAGGTGCGTGCTACCACACCTGGCTAATTATTTTGATTTATTGTAGAGACGAGGTCTCGCCAGGTTGCCCGGATGGGTCTCAAACCTGTGGGCTCAGGCAATCCTCTCACCTCGGCCTCCCAAAGTGCTGGGATTACAGGCTGAGCCACCAAGCCCGGCCTTGTCTTTTCATCTAAATATTGGTATCAGGGGTTGGATTATATGCTACAACTTTGTGTTTACCAAGTGTTCTTATGTGCCTAATCAATTAATTTGTCTGACCCTAGTCTGTTTTGTGCTGTTATAACACAGTATCTGAGACTGAGTACAATTTTTTTTTTTGAGACAAGGTCTTACTCTGTTGCCCAGGCTAGAGTGCAGTGGCACAATCCCAGCTCACTGCAGCCTCAACTTCCTGGGTTTACATCATCCTTCCACCTCAGCCTCTCGAACAGCTTGGACCACAGGTATATGTCATCACACCTGGCTAATTTTTGTATTTTTTGTAGAGGCAAGGTCTTCCTGTTGCCTAGGCTGGCCTCAAGTAATTCTCCCACTCTTGTCTCCCAAAGTGCTGGGATTACAGACATGAGCAACCATGCCCAGCCAAGAGTGGGTGATTTATAATAAACAGAATGTGTTGGCTCCCAGTTCTGGAGGCTAGGAAGTCCAACATCAAGGTGTCAGCACCTGTGAGGACCTTCTTTCTGTGTCATCCATGGTGGAGGCAAGAGGGCAGGAGAGATCAAAAGTGGCTGAACTCGCTCTTTTGTAATGGCACCAATGCCACCCACGAGTGGAACCCACATGGCCTAATTACCTCTCGGTTGTCTCACCTCTTAACCCTGTCACGAAGACAATTTCAACATGGGCTTTGGAAGGGATAAACATGCAAACGACTACATCCCCTCATCAGACTATAAGCATAGTCCTCTCAGAACATTAAGTGAATTTGATATGTGTCAGAAACACTTAGAAGATAAGAAGTCAAAGAAAACATAAGAAGTGGGAGCAGTTGGGAAGATGTTGGTCAAAAGATACAAAACTTCAGTGAGGAAGAATAAGTTCAAGAAATATATAACACAGTGACTATAGTTAATAACAATGTATTTGTGAAAATTGCTTAGAGAGGAGATTTTTAAGTGTTCTCACTGCAAAAAAGTGATGTAATATATATGTGAATTAGCTTGATTTAGCTATTCAACAAAGTATGCATATTTCAAAACATCACATACACAATCAGTACATATAATTTTTGTCAAAAAAATTGTTTTAATATTAAGCAAGCAGGAAAAATATGTTTCCACTGGCCACCCGTTCCTCACAGCAGCACCCATGCTGTTGCCCTGAGACAGATAAGGCAGGATTGTTGGGAGAACTGGGTTTTGTTGCCAGTCACCTTCATGGATGGCTATGCTACCCAGACCTTGTCGATGTCAGACTTCCTTTCTAAAAATTCCCTTGTCCTTGTCTAGGGCAAAGGGCCTGGCACAGAATAGGAGTTCAGGGAACATTTGCTGACTGAATCACACTAAGCCATGACATAATTTAACCGATTTAAAGGAGCCTAGAAAGTTCCCAAAGAATGGCTGGATTTTAAGCAGAAAACACATTCACTTCCTAATGTAATAATTGCCGATTGGGGAGGCCTCTCTCTCTGTCAATTACCCCTTCTCTGTTCCCTGAGTCCTTGTGTCTCCAGGTTGAGACCACTTGGTTTATAGAAATGAAAAACCTTTCCTGATAACAAAGGATTGCACTTTTGCTGGAACTTAATTGTCTTTATCTTTTGAGAATTAGGAAACACTCAGATGTCAGGTTTCCTTCTCTTGAGAAAAAATACTTGACTGCAATTTTTAAAAAGACACACAGAAACATCCCAAATCAATGGTAGCCATAGCATTCTCTTCAGAAGACCAGCCTTTGTTTACTGTAATTTTTCAAATGGTTTTACTGAGATTTAACTCACATTCCATACAATCCACCCATTGAAAATATACAACTCAGTGGCTTTTAGTATTTTCACAGAGGTGTAAAACCATCACCATACCAAAAAAATCCTCAAACCCATTAGGAGTCACTTATCCCTCTTTTCTCCAGCCTCTGTCCCTACAGATTTGACTGTTGTGGACATTTTGTATAAACGTAATCATATAATGGCCATTTTATCATTGGCTTCTGTAACTTAGCATAATATTTTCAAGCTTCGTCCATTCTGTAGTATAATTCAGCAATTCACTCCTTTTTATGGTTAGTTAATAGCCCGTTGTTTCATTTTGTTTACCCGTTCATCAGCCGATGGGCATTTAGGTTTAGGTTGTTTCAACCTATAGGCTATTGGGAATAATACTGCCATGAACATTCACGTACAAGTTCTTGTGCCGACATACGTTTTTATTTCTCTTGGGTATACACCTAGGAGTAGAAATTCTGGGTAACATGGCAATTCTGTGGTTAACATTTTGAGGGACTTCATAACCGTTTTCCAAAGTGGTTCCACCATTTTATATTCCCATCGGTGATGTATGAAGGTTTTGATTTTTCTACATCCTTGCCAACACATCTATTGTCTCATATCGCAGATTAATATTTATAAGCCACTTTTAAGTACAAAAAAAAGGCCTAGCAAGAAAAAGGGCCCATAATTCTACCTAAAAAAGCACTAACTGGCCATGACCAAATTAGGGGGGAAAACACTAAAGCATACAGAAAAACACAAATTTAAAAAAAACTCCCATTCCCTGGCTCCTAGTTCCTCTCCCCCAAAGTAACTTTTGTCCACAGTTTCTGGTATGATAGTCCAGAAACAAGCATTGTGTGTGTACCCTTTAGCTTTCACAGAGTCTCAGTCTCCCCTGTACATGGTTGTCACTCCTATTTTCCTCTGTGTATATATGGTACCTGTACCTTGTCCAGAAAACTTGTAGCCCCAATAGGATACAAACATGTTGGCTGAGGCTGGGGAACAGCCCCTGCAGGAGTCCTGAGCAGTATCTTTGCACTTTGTATTTTATTACAGGGCCTTGTCGAATACTCTGTGAATACCAAGTAAAATAGTCCATGGAAATTGCTTACAGAATATCTGGTATGTTGAACATGCTTAAAAAAATGATGATTATTCGTTTATGCTTTCTCAACATTTCAGGGGTTAAATGCACAAATTAATCTTTTAGAAGATGACTTTGGCCTAGGTAGGAAGAAGCAGTGTGTATACTGGCTTTTTTGCTGAGCCCCCTAAAGTGAACACAAGGGGTGAGGAACCAAGGGTCCTGGGTGTTTTTATGCACCTGTGACAGGTTCTGCATTTGACCATAGATCAGACTCCAGGCTTTTGATAAGGCTCTGCATGCTCTCTTCCTCATCTCCTTCAAAAGATTGCTACCTGTGGGCATGGCATTTGCTGAGCCCAGGAAGCTACAGAGAGGTGATGGGAAGATGTCTATAAATAAGTCCATTCATAATGAGGGCCAGGGAAGCAGCCTGTCAAAGTCACATTTAAATTCCATGAGTCAACCCTTTTTGCAATTACCATGCAGACAATCTTAATACAATCTACTGGAGTGACTTTTGTGAGATGACACTGAAGCCCTGAGACACCTCTAGGATGACTCAGTGCCCTTGACTTGGGGCCAGTCAACTTGATGTTCTGTGTTTTCTGTGAATAAGTCCTTCCCTTATTTCACCCCACCATGTTTGCACTGCAAGATTCTTTCAATTGACATTTTAGCCTTTTTCAAAAAAATTTTTTTTAATCTTTGGTATCTCAGGAGTCTTCTTCTTTGGGCCACAAAAGAAAAAAAAAATTTTTGAAGACTTTAATAATTGAAATATGTAACACAATGAAAGTATTTCCCTAGCTGCAGTCTGATGAAAAGTGTATCAGAATATATTAATGGAAAAGTACCCAGAGCACAAAAGCAGCATTGTTAAAATATTATGATTATGATAAATATTTATTTCATGTTAACAATGCACTGGGTAAAATTAAAACAAAATGAGGCATAGAATTAATCATGACTCTAACCTAGTGAACTTATTTGAAAGGTTATTCTACGAAACAGATGGCATTAAAAAGAAAAGATTAATTTGTGCATTTAACCCCTGAAATGTTGAGAAAACATAAACGAATAATCATCATTTTTTTAAGCATGTTCAACATACCAGATATTCTGTAAGCAATTTCCATGGACTATTTTACTTGCTATTCACAAGAAACAATGAAGTGGATAATATTATTGCCACCTTAAAAAAAGAAGAGATTTCTGAGTTTTATAAAATGTTGATGCTACATAGAAGAACATGGCCTATGTAAGAGACAATCAATAAAAGATGTTGTCAATGACTTATTCCACAGTCCTGGGCAGGCTGACTTTGGCAACATTCTTCCAGTTCCAAGAATCTGACAAATCAAGAAGAAGTGATTTGATCCCCGGTTTTCCAGGACATCCTCTTATGTCCCCTGTCTAGATCTTACATAGCTTTCTGGAACTTTTGCTTTATGACTTTGTACCTTTTATGGAATCCAGAAAGCTGAGAATCAAAGTACCAGTGGGTCCACTGGGGAATCCAAATTTAGACTTGAATTTTTCTGATTCCAGAGACTGTGCCCTTCCCACTGTAGCATTTTCCTCTGTCCTTTTCCCTTCTAGTATTTCTCTTGATTTTCTCCACTTTAATTTGGAAATATCAAATGACAGTGCTTCATTTAATGACTCCCTTGGCTTTATATCTGTTTTTGTAGGTACTTGCACCGAAGGGTCAATAGGAAGAAGCTGGTGACCTCGACACCTTAGTGCCCTTAGAGGATTGGCAGGAAAGCCTTCTTTCAGCTCCTCTGCTACTTGGTGTGTCTGGGTAACTGCCTCTGCCTTCTCATATGTGTAATCTGGGATGTTTAGACAACCTGTGGATAGTCGCTAATGTGACATCATACTTTGGCTTTTAATTTATCACACGGTTCAGCCTCTAAGAATTTGGGGGTTTCGATTTGAGCAATTTTTCTCAAAAAAAGCTCTTGTATCACATATTATTGCCATGAAAAACCTTCAAGACCCTCCACCAACTGCCCTAAACCACCGTCATCTAACTGTGCCTTATTTCCTTCCTGGACCCTGAGCCTTCAGCTGCCCCTACTGGGTTACTTGCTGGAAACTTCACCCTGGCTCCCTTCCCTGGCCTGGAACACACCCCTACTTTTTTCTTTCAACCCCCTTTTCGAAATTTACTCTATCCAAATGGCTTCAGAGAATACTTTGGGAAGTTGAAAAGAAATCAAATTAAGTTGAAATATGATATATTCAATGAGTTTAGCACAGTGCTTGGCACATAAAATACAACAAAAAAATGACAGATTCTCCATGTGGTCATTATCACCAGTATCACCATCACCCTTACACCAAATGATGCTCATTAAATATTTACGATTTGCAGTGCAGCACTTAAAGCTGAATCCCCCAAAATGAACAAAATTAATGAGCTATCTAGGACCTCTCCATCCCTTCTTCCTGAGAGAACTATCATTTTAGCCAGGTAGCTACTCCACCCCAGACCTCTGTGGTCATAGATCTCAGTTCTTTTTTTTTTTTTTTTTTTTTTTGAGGTGGAGTCTCACTCTGTCGCCCAGGCTGGAGTGCAGTGGCATACTCATGGCCACCCCAGCATCAACCTGCTGGGCTCTGGCTATCCTTCCGCCTCAGCCTTCCAAGCAGCTGGAACTACA
>CAUYQG010228051.1:0-34380 GCA_963574415.1 Tarsius wallacei | reverse complement strand
TGAGGTGAGTGGATTGCCTGAGCCCGCGGGTTCGAGACCCGCCTGGGCAACTTGGCGAGACCTCATCTCTACAATAAATCAAAAAATTAGCCGGGCGTGGTAGCGCACGCCTGTAGTTCCAGCTACTTGGAAGGCTGAGGTGGGAGGATCGCTGGAGCCCAGCAGGTCGAGGCTGCGGTGGCGGGGAGCAGCCACTGCACTCCAGTCTGGGCGACAGAGTAAGACTCCAACTCAAAAAAAAAAAGAAAAAGAAAAAGAAAAAAGAAAATGGAGACTGTAGAAGAAAAGAAAAAAAAAAAAAAAACTAGGTCGTGTTATTGATCACTTAGTATGTCCCCAGAAATGTGCTAAGATTTTTTGCAATATTCCTATGAGATCAATTATTTTTTCTTTTTTCATTGAAAACTGAAAACGTTGAGGACAGCTGGGTTGGGTAATCTCTCCAAGGTCTAAGGGGCTGACCTGGGACTAGGCTCACAATCTATCTCATTTTAAAGCCACTTTCTTTCCACTTATATAATACTGTTTTCAATTGCAAGGGTCCTTAGAAACCACAGAGCCAGACATCACCAAAGTCACTAAAAGAGTGGAAGCAAGAACTATGAAAGCTCAGTCATCTTTCCATTATAGCAGAGTGACAAGTACTGTGTCCTTTGCAAGATATTCTCCTCATTAGACTTCTAAAATGAGGCTTGCATTTCCCTGCTACAGTTCTTAACCCAATGCTATATGCAATCAAACACAAGCCATACGACGCAACTATGCTGACAGTCAAGGATCAGTTGTATGGATCAATTATTTCAACAAAATATTTACTTGTGCCTGCTGTACTACAAATATTGAGAGTAAAAAAAAATAAAATGAAATCCGTACAGGCATAGCCTTAGCCTGGCCTCCTGTCCCCACCCACAACCCCCTTTGCCTATCTCCATCCAATCCCACTATGGTGATCAGAAGTTAAGAAGACATTGTCAAAGCAAAAACAGTCATAGACCAACATCCTCACAGTGTAACAGAGGGGTGGTTCAAATTGCCACAATGAAGATAGAATGCCTGGTCAGCCATCTCCTTCTCTGATGCCTAACACAGATCCACAACTTTTCTCTGGCTTTACACACAATATTCCTTTAGGTCTAGTATCCATACTTCCAGCCTAAGCACAGACTTGCCCTCCTTGGCTTCTTCGCCCCACTTTCCCATCAGTCAACCCCATTTGCATCCAAACCCGTTTTCTTTTCACTTCTTCTATTCCATTCCATTTTCCCCTCCCTTCTTTAGTGCCCTGTGGAATCCTGCTCTATTTAATGAATAATCTCCTATATAGCTCAAGTTTTTACACAAGCATTCTTTCTACCTCACTGTCTAAACAGAAATATGGCTTTTCCTTAATTATGCAATAGATCCCAAAGCTCTTTCTTGAGAATCTGTTTTTTCTTCCCTATTCTCCCTTACTGAGCATTGTTCTAAGTCATGAACCAAGAGCCCTTCTCCTTTGCAGTTCTCTTCCCTCATTCCTGGGTGTAGCCTTCTGACCTTGAATGGCTAAAGCACCTGTTCACCTTAAACTCCATCTGTACACTAAGCTTGTACTGATGATTGATGACCCTGACCTCTCAGGATCTCAACATCAATAACTTTCATCTCCTCTCTGTTTTTCATAACAAGTCAGTGACTCTCAAAGTGTGGTCCTTGAACTGGTAGAATAGGCATGATCTGGAAACTTGTTATTATGCAGCTTCTCAGGAGCCACCCTAAACCTGTGGAATCAGAATTCCTAGGGGTGAGACCTAGAATCTGTGCCTTAACAGACTTACCAGGTGGTTTTTAATGCATTGAAGTTTGAGACCCACTAGTGCTGAGTATGGCCACATCGTGGATCCCACCATCAACTGGAGCTTTCCTGGTCTGAGATCTTTCTGGCTCACTTCTTTGCCATCACTTTTTCTATTCTCTCAAGTTTGCTAATCTAGTATTTGCCATAGTGTGGAGGTTCAGAGTCTCTTCTGGCCTCACTTTCACCCAGTCTGAACCTTAGTCTGCCATTTCCACAATGTTGCTAAGCCTGGTTTCCCCTAAACTTGGACTTTTGGCAAAATTATAAAATTGTGCTAATCAAATCCAAGCTATATATCTGATCTGGGCTCTTGCTGCTGGTTTATAACCATATTGTTGGTTTCTTTTTGAATTTGCTCATTTGTTGTTCACATATTTCTAACATTTATCAATTTTCCTCAAGTCTGACATTCCCACCTAGTCTTCCACACACCCACCAAGTTCCCTCAATTTCCATCACTCCTCTTCAGGTCATC
Source organism: Tarsius wallacei (assembly GCA_963574415.1). Lineage (NCBI taxonomy): Eukaryota > Metazoa > Chordata > Mammalia > Primates > Tarsiidae > Tarsius > Tarsius wallacei. Next base: position 32,071 of record CAUYQG010228051.1, on the reverse strand, counting down.
TCTGTGGCTGCTCCTCTTGTCTCTAAAGTAGAGGCAAACCTCTTCTTTTCGTATGCTCTGAAGCTTCTTCCTCATAAGTCTCCCAGAACCCCACTCCTCAGGAATGCCAGCGGAATGTAAGGTCTCTAAGAAGAGAAGTTCAAGATCACATCTTGCCAGAGGGTGGAGGAAGTTGTGAGTGATTAATAGTGTCATATGCCAGAAATAGATCAAGATAAGTAGACTGGGGAAAGGTTGTTTAGTTGTGACCATTAGCAGATAACTGGTTTCAGAAGAGAGGTCAGGACAGAAGACAAATTGTAGGAGGTTAAGAGAATAGTAGTGAGGATATAAGGGTGTGTATAGGCCATTATTAAAAGAAATCTAGCCAAGCAGAGAGAGATGAGAGTAGAAATATAGCTAAAGAGACTGAGGATTCAATGAGTGGTCTTCTCTTCACCATTGGTGAGATCTGTGTTTGTTCTGCACAAAGGGAAAGCATCCAAGAAAGAAGAACAGTGTAAAGAACTGGAAGATGGGATCATTGACAGTGAAAGGTCCACTAAAGTATGGAAACCCATAGAATAGAGAGCAAAACTGGAGGGGCCAATTTAACAGGACTCTTGGTTGCAAACGACAAGATACCTCATCAACTAGCATAAGTCAAAACTGGGGTATATTGACTCACATAACCAGCAAGAGTAAGAGTGAAGCTGGAGACTTGATAACTCCAGGATCATGGAATCACCTCTGCTGCTCTCAGTGCATCTTCTACGTTCTCTTCTACAAAGACAATTGTGGGTTAGATCCAGTACATAGGCTGCTTCTGGCATTTATCTTTCAAACTTTTCCTCAGACAAGAAAGTGTTTCTCTCCAGCTCTAGTTAAATGCCATAAGGACTCTGGTTGGCCCAATCTGTTTTGTGCTCAGCCCTGGTTAAAGAAAGAGGGAGAAGATGGAGCATTATGATTGATAGGCCCCGTTAGAAACATATGGATGGATGGATGGATGGATGGATGGATGGATGGATGGGCACTTCCTAACTCCCCCACAAAAGGAATAGTACTTTGACCAACAAACTAGAGAGGGATGATGTACAGGGCACATTGAAACAATGAATGTCAATTAAATGTGATTAGCCCTAGACAAGAATAGAGACATCTCTTCATTCCCAGTAAGAATGGCCATTTTAATAAAACAAACAACAACAGATGCTGGGGAGGATGGGGAGAAAAAGGAATGCTTCTACACTGCTGGTAGGAATGCAAACTAGTACAACCTCTTTGGAAAACAGTGTGGTGATTTCTAAAAGAACTAGACATTGATCTTCCATATGATCGAGCAATCCCCCTATTGGGAATATACCTGGAGGAACTCAAAGCATTCTACAAAAAAGATACCCGCACATGCATGCTTATTGCAGCACTATTCACAATAGCAAAAACATGGAACCAAACATGCTGCCCATCGAAACTAGACTGAATAAAAAAAATGTGGTGAATATACACAATGGACTATTCTGCAGCCATAAAGAAGGACAAACATGGACTTCTCAGCAACTTGGATGGATTTAGAGTCTATCGTACTCAGTGATCTATCACAGAAACAAAGAACAGAGTACCACATGTTGTCACTCATAAAAGGACCCTGAACATTTATCATAATACTATAAGAAATGGGATTGGCAGTAGTGGGATACTGTCAGAGCTGGGGGAACACAACATCAATAAGGGTACCAGATCTCAAACCAGGCAAAGTGGGGACCAAAGGGAAGCCCAAACTTTACCTGTATGATGGCCACTTGTATACTTAATCCTGAATTGTACCTCACATCTTTAAAAAAAAGAGATACACCTCTTCTGACACACAAATGGATGTGAATGTGGATATATATAGTATGTGTGTATGTTTGTATACACACATATCTAATATACATATATAGGTGTATGTGTGCCTATATATGCATATATGTCTGTATTTATACATATAAACGGTACACATAATACAGATGTATAGTTATATTGTCACAGAGGTATATGATAGGCCAAGTACTCTGGAATCAGATGCTGAGGGAGTTTGGTGTACAAGATGTGTATTAGATATCAGCTCTGTGAGAGGAAAAAGAAGAAAATCATATTCTAGCAGAGGGAGAAGTAAAATTGCAATGCATGTCTGACAAAGCCTTCATCAACCTGTGGAGAGCTCTAGAGCAAATATCACTAATCGCAGAATTGTCTTGTGTCATGGGTCAAAGTGACCATGACTTGCTTTGCTTCCTCACTCAGTCACTGGCCATAGGCTGCCCAGGAATGGCATAACATCAAGGGAGACAGCTCTCTACAGTTGACGCTAACCCTGAAGATGCTGAGATGCTGAGATGGAAGTTCTTATCTACATTCCCTACACAGGGCAGTAAGCCCTTTCTTAAAGAGGAATCTGAGCTATGCAATTCCATGTCGACTATACAAGAGCAGTAGAAAAAGTTATGTCAAATGTCATAACCCAGGTCATAGAGCAGAGTGTGATCCTTTCACTATGGCAGTCTCCTTGTGGGAGCAGCAAAGCAGAATGGAATATCTGGGCTAAGGCTAGTCTCCAGTGAGTCCATGAGAAAGAAATTCTCAGTTCTGGTATGGAGAGATATATTACTTTTAAACGGCAACCACATATTTGATACATCTTTTATCAAAAGGTAGAGACTATTTTTTCTTCCCTTTAATCTGGGCTGTCCTATGATTATCTTTATCTCTAGAGTAAGACAAAGGAGACACTATGCTAACTTCAGACCTTCCCAGTCTTCAAAATATGTGGTCCTTGGAGAACCTGAGCTGTCAAATAAGAAGTCCAGTTATCCTGCTGGAGAGATCACATGGAGAAGCTCTCTAAGACTGCTTGGAAGTAGAGAAGAACCCATCCAGCCATCCTCACCAAAGTGCCAAGCATGAGAGTGAAAACTAGCCACCAACTGAATATCATCAGGTGATTTAGTTGATGCCAATCTATCAAGCCCTGACTGAATCCCTGACAAAATTGTGTGATATGATAAAATGGAGTTGTTTAAAGGATAATTTTCAGATAGCTTGATATGCAGCAATAAATAACTAGAGGAGTGAGCAAAAGCAGAACCAAAGAAATGGCAAATTCTGAAAAAGTCAACAGAAGACTAAAGAGTTACAGTGCAAGGACAGCCTAGGGAAGATCAGGGATGGACAAAGACTAATAAATAAGTAAGTAGGTGAGGGATTAGACAGGACATGTGACAGGTCTGATCTGACTTGTGCTGAGATAGACACCATGGGCTTTCAGACTCCTAGTGAAGTCAAAAATGACATCATCTGCTGACACTGGTAGCTGAGAGAAAATGAGACTGTAGCATGCAGAACATGGAGAAACTTTGGAAAATGGTGGAGCAACAGTGCCAGAAAATATGGACAATATGAATAACTGGGTCACCAGCAAGAGCCACTGAATTCAGGTGGCCAAGATGTGTGATGGTCAAGTCATCAGCATTTTGAGACTCTCTGAAATGATCTTGTGCCCCTGAGGAGCAGAATTGGGATGGACTTTGTTATGGTGGACACAATAGCAGGTCAAAGGAGATTAACAAGAAATGTGGTAATGAAGCTGATCATGTGGCAAATCGGGCTAGGAACCTGGATACAATAATGGGTAAATGATAAGGTGAAGGTATTGAGATCTTGATGAAAGAAAAAAATTAGTCTCCAGGAGTGGATGGAAGTTAAAGAATTTACTCATCATTCATTTATTCAACAAATATTCATTGACTATCTACTATGCTCTAGGCATAATTTGAAGCCACTCAGTTTCTCTGTTGAGGGTTAGGAAGGATAGGAAGAGAAAAGAAAATTGACTAAATCTGCTTAAGAGAAGTTGAAACTAATGGATAATATAGTCTTCTGCATTGTCCGTGGGACTGAGTTATGTTTCCACTGTCATTAAGAATAAAGGGTTTACCATTTTCTAATTATTGAAACACATTGTAAATGAAATGCATGTAAGGGCCCTGTTTGCTTCTAAGTATAGACTGGTCTCTGAAATATATTATATTCAGAAATATTTTAAATATTTTTAAGTGGTCCAGACTCTGTACAGACCATACCACTACTGTATAATCAAGAATAAATAACGTAACCTTTCTGGACTTCCATTTAAATATCTACGGCAGATAATAATTCTGATCACTATGGTTCTGAGCATTCATTGACTCCTTCCGTAAACATTAAATTAATATGCTACTATATGCCAGATGTTGGGCTGGGCCCCAAGAAACAATGATTATTAATACATGCTGCTTATTTCCAAGAAAACTTTAATTTAGTAAGGGAGATAATTCCATAATAAACTAACCATAATACATATACCAAATGTGAGGATTATGAAGATATATTGTTCATAGTATATATTCACCCAGTTATCCATATTGTATCATTATATATTTCTTCTAGAAAGAGAAGTTTCAGTAACTGAGCATATACTATTTTCTATATGTGAGTGCATTATATATAACATCTCATTTACTCCTCACAATAATTATAAGAAGTAGATATTACTTGCCCTATGTTCTATGGCTCCAAGGAAAAAGTAACTTGCTTAGGAGAGATATGTTACAAATGACTAGAGTAGGATATCTGTTTCTAAAGTTCATGCTGTCTTACCAATACCATGAATCCTCACAGAATATTACGTTAATGTGTCTGTCTCTTAGGTTGATTTGTCCTCTTTTTAAGAATAAGAATCTTGTCTGATTTGTCTATATTTTCCCCATGCTTAACTTACATTAGGTAGTCATAACCAAAATGAAGTACAAATATAACAAAAAGATGTTCCCTAGAAGTATGTAATTGACATTAATCATGTGACTTTCTAACTCACATACCCAATTGTTTCTTCACTGTCTCCATGAATGAGTGAATGCATGAATGAATGAAAGAGAGAATGCATAAATGCATAATTAAATGTGTGAATGACAGTCAGATTTGCTGTTATCTCAGGGTATTTGCATCTGCTCTTTCCCCCACCCCCGAATGGTTTCCCCTCAAATTATTACATGGCTTGCTTCCTCAACACTTTCTTCAGTTGTCCGCTTGAAGTGCCAGTCATCAGTGTGACCCTCATTGGTCACCCTGTATTGATAGCAACTACCCTCCCAACGGCCACCTCTATATCCTTACCCTGCATCATTATTTTCACAGCACTTAACCACCACCGATTATATGTATCTGTTCATTCATTCATTCTTCCTCCCCCACTAGAACATATACTCTAGGATAATAGGAGCTTTTCCATATTGTACCCTGCTGCATCCCTAGGGTTGTGGGTGCTCAATTCATATTTGTTGAATGGACTTGACTATAAACATATTGTCATAAAAATCAACTGCTTCCTACATTTTCTCTTGTTTTGCCTGAAAAGTCAAGTAATTTTATCAACTATGTAAACAGTGTGGTGTCCCCCAAAGTATTGCTCTCCTGTGAAAAAGAGCTATGAGGTTGTCTTTTTGTTTTGTTTTCTTTTCCATTATCTCTACGTGTGTGTATATATATATGTGTGCACACACACATTGGGGTTTGGTCGGGATGAAATGTTGTTACTTTCCCTGTCTGCAGGAGCTGGAGAGAAAACCCAGCTGTGTCCATTCTCTCCTTAGTGAATTCAAAGGTCGAAAGGGAGCTTTCCACCTACGAAGAGAAAGGTGCTGTGACTCTGTCTCCACCTCTTCTTTCCTCTTCTTAACCACTTGATTTTGGTAGTGGTTTGGAAGTTAAGTGAAATATTGTTTCAGCCACTGTGATATTGGAAGAGGGAAAAGAAGAAACCTTAAAAGCTGATGTTTACCTCACAACAGGAGAAAAGAGGTGCAAACAGCTGAATTCAGGTCTCCCCTGTCTTCCGCAGATAGCTCACGCTCAAATACTTTCACTATAAAAGAAGACCATTCACTATCTTATACAGCCTTCTTTTTTGTTTTAGATAATTAGTTTGAGAAAGTTCTCCTTCCAAGATAGCATTGAAGCATAATACTGTAATAATATTCATTGCAATGGAATTTTACCTTTCTGATAACATTATCTACAGTGGCAACCAATCTCATTCCCCAGTTCTTTGTGTCTCTAATTACGTGGAGAAACATCCTAACATTGTGATATGTAAGTGTAGGCCCTGTGTAACTAGGATGTTAACAGACTTAATGCAGAATCTGTGGGATTAAAATAAACTATAAGCTACTGAGCTCGCAGTCAAAGCTAAAGTAGTAATAATACTTTGCATGACTCCATATTTTTTACTCTCTCTTCTCCACCCTCTGTGTTAGGAATAAGTCAAATATTTTTTCCAAGTTACAGATAGTGAGTCTTGAGACTCCACTGTCAACAATGTCTTATGGCTATACAGTTAGACATGGTCCAAACAAAAACCAAGGGTAAAGCTAGGACCCTGCCGTGGATTACAGGCCATCCTTTTTTGAGTGAAATTTCTAGATCTCCAAGTCAATAACAACTTACAGGTAGGAGCACATCAGGAAAAGTAAAGATTTGTTGAGGTAATTTAGATGAGAGCAAACATAGAAATGGAGTCCCTAGATACCTAACCTTGTCCAATGTTTATCAGTAGAAAGTTTCAAATCCTACACTCAACAGAAGGAAGTAGAAGTCCCCAGAGGAGCTTCCCAAAGCAGCCTGATTTTTGGTCTGATCAAGCATTTACTGTGAACCCCTAATGGATTCAGCAATAAATCATTGTTTCCCTTCTTAAATTCCTTTTCTGTGATGAGGAGAGTTATTTGCTTTATGATTAATAGTTCTCTGAAAATATCCATATAGGTACATTTCTTAATCATCTCTCTTCTCTTCCCCTCCCCTTGCCCTCTTTCTTTCCCCTTTCTCCCAAACATTTCACTCTCTCTTTAGCATACTTTTAAATCCTCAGTCTTGGTCAGAAGTATTCGTTTTCTATTGCTGCATTAAAAATGACCACAAAACTACATCTTAAAACAACAGGCATTTATTATGTTGCAGTTTCTGTAGGTCAGATGCCTGGGCGTGGCATGGCTAGATCTTTCACTTACGGTCTCACTCGACTGAAATTACACTGCCAGTTGGGGCTGCAGTTCTCATTTGAGTCTTCTTCCAAGCTCACTCGTGGTTGGCAGAATTCATGTCCTTGAGGCTGCAGGATGAAAATATCTGTTTTCCTGTTAGCTGTTGGCCAGGGACTGCTCTCAGTTCCCAGAGGCTACCTATAGTTCCTTGCCCTGTGCCCCCTAATGACAGCTCACCACATAAATGTATATTTTTCCCAAGCAGCTGGAATATGTCTCTCTGACTTCCTCATCTACAACCATCTGGAGAAAACACTCTGCTTTTAAAGGGCTCATGTGATTAAGTCAGGTCCACCAATATAATCTCCTATGTTAAGACCAACTGTACCATATAGCATAACCTAATCCCTGGAGTAAAATCCATCATATTCACAGTCTCAGGCATTATGCAGGACATGTATAAGAAGGGACATGGGAAATCTTGGGGACCATCTTAGAATTCTGCCCACTACACTTAACAGCAGCATACTCCATTTGTGTGGGAAGTAGTATGAACAAAAAAGTGGTCTTTTTTTTTTTTTTTCCCAAGAGATGACTCTGCCTTCCTACTTGAAATACCCTTCATGCATCTTGGAAGAAGTCACTGTTTCTGACCACTTCTCCTCAAGTCCCAGTATTGGTTCCTCCTCATTCCCCAATCTTAAATGCTAGAATTCCTCAGGATACTAGCCTTTTTGTCTTTATCTAAAGAATTCCTTGGTGATCCCATCTCACCCCAGAGTTGAAGTACTATCTATATGCAGATGGCTCCCTAATTTATCTCTTTATCTTAGACCTCTCCCCTGAATTTCTCACTCACATGCCCAACTACTTCTTAAATATCGTCACTTGCTGCTCGATAGGAATCTTAAAATTAATATTTCTTTCTTTTATTTTCCTTTCTGTCTTTTTTCTTTTTACTTTTTTTTTTTCTTTTTTTGGAGACAAGGTCTCGCTCTGTCATTTAGACTAGAATGCAGTGGAATAGTCATAGCTCACTGCAGCCTCAGACTCCTGTCCTCAAGCAATCCTCCTGTCTCAGCCTCTTGAACAGCTAGTACTACAGTCATGTACCACCACACCCAGCAAATTTTTATTTTTTTTTTATTGTTATTTGTTTTTAGAGACAGGGTCTCACCTTGTGGCCCAGTCTAGTCTCGAACTCCTGGCCTCAAGTGATTCTCCCACTTCAGCCTCCCAAAGCACTGGAATTACAGGCATAAGCCACCTCCCCCAGTCTTCAAAGTTAACATTTCTAAAATTAACTTAATTCGGATGCTTTTCTAAGTCTTTCTCTTTTTAGTAAATGGCAACTCTTCTATTCTACCAATTTTATCAGGCTCAAAACCTTGAAGTCTTCTTTAACTCGTCTTTCTCTCACACCACACCAATTCATCAACAAAGCCTCTTGGCTTTACCTTCAAAATATATGCGGAATCTGACAGGTGCTTACCTTCACTGCTAGACGGTTACTATTTTACTTTGCTTGGATTTTTGCAGACATCTAACTACTTTGTTTATCTCCACCTTTATCCTTCCCCATCCCATTCCAATCTATGCTTTACATGGTAGCTAGAATGATTCTTTTAAAACAAAAAATACAATAATCCCTCCTTATCTGCAGTTACACACTTTCTGCAGTTTCAGTTAGCCTCGGTCAACCACAGTCCAAAAATATTTCATGGAAAATTCCAGAAATAAACAATTCATAAGTTCGAAATGGCACGCCGTTCTGAGTAGCGTGTTGAAATCTCACACCCTCCCACTTCATCTCGCCCAGGACATGAATCCTCTCTTTGTCCAGCATGCATCTGCGCTGTGTACACTACCCATCCATGAGTCACTTAGTAGACATCTCAGTCATCAGATGAAAAACTCATAGTGTATATGGGGTTCAGTGCTGTCCTCAGTTTCAGGCATCCACTGAGAGTCCTGGAACTTATCCTCTGTGGGTAAGGGTCGGGGGACCACCATGTATCATGCTACACCTCTGCTAAAAATGCTCCAATGACTTCCCAGAGAAAATGTCCGTCTTACTTCATGCTCTGGCCCTTTCTCTCTCTCCTCTCCTGTCATGCTGCTATGCCCGGTTCCACTCTGCTCACTTTACTTCACCACAACACACTCCGTGGCACCCCTCAGACACACCAAGAGTGTACTTTCCACAGGACCTTTGAAATTGCTTTTCCTGCCGCCCTTCTTCCACATACTCACCAGGCTCCCTCCCAGTCTCTGCTCAATAATACTTCATCAGAGAAAATTTTCATAACAACCTTATATGCAAGAATACCATCTTTGGGACTCTCTCTCTTTCATGTCCTGATTTACTTTTCATCGTAGCACTATCACCTCCTGATCTATGAAGTAGTTCCTTATATGTGTTTACTTCCTATCATCATATTTCAGTGTAGGATCCATGACAGAAAGGACTTGGTCGGTTCACTGCTATGACCTAGAGCCTTGATGAGTAGTGTCAGGAACATCAGAAGCATTCTATGAATAATTGCTGAGTGAGTGAAAGATGTCCACTTACCCATCAGAGGATGTAGATCTTCTTCACATGGTGGTTTTTAAGTATAAAATATCATGCTAGAAAGAATCTTAGAGTGGCATGGTCATAGCCACTGCAGCCTCTTCCTATTGGGCTCGGGTGATCCTTCAGCCTCAGCCTTCCAGGTAGCTGGAACCACAGGCATGCACCATCATGCCTGGCTGATTTTTTGATTTATTGTGGAAATGAGTTCTCGTCATGTTGCTCAGGTTGGTCTCAAATCCCTGGGCTCAGATAACCTCCACCTCCCAAAATGCTGAAATTACAAGCGTGAGTCACTGCACCCAGCTTGTATTGACTTTTTTTTTAATTCATTTTTTTATCATCATCTCTCAAAAAAATACAATGACTTGAAGATTGAACTTAAAGACTATCTCAAGAGATTTGTTGATAAAGGAATGGTCATTAAGAGAGAAGACATTCAGCAGTTCTTTAAAGAATTTCAGTCAAAAAAGAGAAGAAAAGTGGATGGGATGCAGTATTATTGCAGCTAAAGTAGTGTAGGACGCTCTCTCACTCAGGCCAATGAAAATGCCACCTCCTATTCTAGGAATAAAAGAGGCATATCTCAAAAAAAAAAAAAAAAATCTTAGGATGACCTTGTAATTCTCTTTAGAGCATGAGCAAATTCAAATTATAGAACACCAGGGTGATTACAGAGGAAGACCTTTATGGAAAAAAAAAGATATTCAAATAAGCTATCTATTTTCTTTCATCTCAAGGGCTAGTAAGTAAGTTAAGTTCCAGCATGGTTGGCATTGATGAAAATCAGAAGATGTTTTGTCTCCCAACCCTTTTTTTCTACAAGCCAAACTAGATCCCCAATTCCACGTCTTGGTTCCCATGGCTGTCTTCTCATCCTACCCCACCTCAACTTCTTGACATTCTATTCATCTTTAAAGATCCATCTGAAACGCCATCCTCATCCCCAAATATTTGTTGATGCCCCATGCCAGGTATGAACTACATCTGCCTTAGACCTCCCCAGGTGCTCTGTCTTATATGGTGATCATTATGTACTTTTTACCCTTTCTACCTCCCAAGCTCTGCCTTATCTTTTTATCCATTACAGCACTTAACACCTAGAGAAAATACTCATCATATGTCTGTCGGATGGGATGGGATTGATTTGAATTATTGCATTTAATCAGTAATTAGACATTGAGCTAACAGACTAGCAGACTGCTCTATCACACTTTCAGGACATAGAAACTCAGAAGCAGGTGTCTGAGACTCTGGAGTCCTTTCAATGGCCTGAAACTGCAGTCACCTGGCCAACTTGCTTGGGTGAAGCTTCCAATCAACTAAGGGATCTACAATTTCATCAAATGTAAGGGGCAGTCAAATATGGTCAGAGGAGAAAAAAATCCTCTTTACAAATAGATTAAACTCTCTTCCTATTTTCTATTTCATGCTTACTAGCTGTGTTTTCCAAGAAGATATACTTTTAAAGTCTTTATGAAAAGCAACTTCTTCTCTATTCAAGTTGAATAACAATTCACCCTGTGCTGCCCATGGCCCCTGCTAATGCTTCCAAGGGAATATAGCAAAGGGCTACTTTCCTTCACAGGCTTTGATTTGTTTTTTCTGCATCCTGTAATTTCCATCCACACCGGAGAGCCAAGTGCTGTGTGGGGCTAATTAAACACTATAATTATCCATGAGCTATGGCCCAGAAGCAGAGAGAATATCTAACACATGTCTGATTGTGATATCAGGTAAATACTCAAGATGTGTGACTGACGAAATGCAAAATATTCTATTCATTTAATATTCTTGATGAATAGTGAATTAGTCTAATCACATTAGCTATTCTATTCATTTATTAGGTGAGAGTGATTAGAAGTGAATAGCTGCAGAAAAACCCTCTCAAGTTGCAAAAATTAGACTTCTGTAGTTTTATTATGTTTATTTTCAAATGAGGGTAATTGTCTGTAGCTTTCTCTGAAACTCATCTACACCCCTCCCCTGTCTTTGCCCCTTGAAAAACTGAGTGTTAGTTACAGATATAGAAGGCAGATAAGATAATGCAGATTGGATATGCAAGTACTCCTATAGATTGTGTAAACATTTAAAAATATTGCACACAAACGTTGTACTTCCAAGGGCATAACTATACCACTTTTTCTTCTTTTTAAATTGAGATATAATTCACACTCAGTAAAATACATAAATTATAGTGTAAACTCATTGAATTTTGACCTATATGTGTATCCATATAGTACCACACAGTTCAAGATATAGAACATTTCCTAGAAAGTTTCCCTGGAGATGACCACTGTTCTGATTTCTACCACCACACACTGCCTTAGTCTGTTCCTAACTTCAAATAATGGAATCATACAGTCCTACATTAATTTTTAAAGAACAGTGTAGTCTTTTTAGTACAGAAATAAAAAGGAAAGTCCATAATCCAAGCACCACCAGGAAAAGCCCTCAAAATTAAAACAATTCATAAAAGTAATACATACATAGCATCAGATATTTCAAACTTTACAGAAAAGTATCTGGAAAAACCCTCACCTCCAACCTTTGTCAAAAGTTCTTCATTACTAAGCAAACTCTGCTGGATATTCCCCACTGGCTCCTTCAGATCCTCCCTCCCCCTCTCCAGCCTGCCCTGTGACCCTGGAGACTGACCACTGTGGGCTACAATGGATCCCTTTCTCGATCTGCCAAAAGGAGGCACTAGCTGTAGAGGGGACGGCAAGTGGTGAGTTAGGTAGAGGTACATATTCCTCTGGCTCTCTCTCTTTGTTAGGCTGCTGGAGATGGCTGGATCTCAGGCAGCCTTCTTCTAAGCTAGCTACTCTTTCCAGGAGTAGAAAATACCTCTTCTCCTTGCCTCTTCAGCTCTACAAGGTCACAGTTTCCAGTTCTGACGTGCCCTCTGGTTGCTTCAACAATTCTTGTTGGTTTTTCTTAATCCTTCCAACAAAATAGTCTCTTCATTAAAATCCCCTCCTTTGCCCCATTTGAATGTACAGTTTGTCTTCTGCCCCTGACTGGCATCCATGTTAAGTTTTAAATAGACTTGATAGAGAATAGTCTCGCATCCATCATGTGCATAGCCTCTAAACTGCTCATGGGTTATAAACTGACTGTTTCCAGAGGGTTTCTTTCTAATCAAAGTATACTTAAGTAATCCACACACCTACTTCGTCCTAATTCTAAGCACAATGTCAAGTGATCCACAGTATATAATGTACTATCTTAAAGCTTTTAAGTTATTTTTACCATTTGAATTTACTTTAGGTCTCCCGCCAAATCTCTTTTGGTGCGATATCAGACCTTGTATATACAGGGGTTTTAGAAAAGTCATTTATCTTTTTCAGTAAGCCTAGCAAGTACAAGGTATAGACAAGAAGAGCTTCGCTAAACCTTCACATAGAGTAAGAACAAGCTAAAAGGAGTAAGTATATCCACTACTTAAGGCAAAGGCATGAGGTTGACACAAGACAGAGGAGGTCAAGGGGACTTTGGCGTTTATAAGAGTCTGCTATGTGCCAGGCACTGTGTTAAACACTTAGCAGACATTAATTCTCACTTTAGCCACATGAGGTTATGGGCTCAGTATAATTCCCAGATGAGGAAACTGACAGGTCTGAGATTTAAATGCACTATCTGTCTGAGTTCCAAGTCCCAAACCTCCAGCTCTTAAGGAGTCTGGTCTTCAGACGTGAGTGGGTAGAACTAGCATGGCTTTGGTGGAGCTAAAGCCCAAGGAGGACAAGAACATAGTCAGAAAGCAACTAAGTTATTTTAAGTGTTCAAATCCCTAAGCCCAAACAAACTACATGATGGAGTGTGAAGAAACTCAGATGTGCTGTCAGAGCCACCATTTTATTTAAAGAACTGTGGAAAGAACTCGGGATGTTTACCACAAAGATGCCAAGACCTGAGAGGAAGAGACAGGATAGAGCTCTAGGGGAAAATTTTCTCTGCAGTTCCAGAGCTTCAGAGTCAAGGGATGGAGCTTATGGAAAATGGGGCTCTTGGCCTGTTGAATGCACTTCATTCATTCATTCACTTATTCAACAAATAATTATTGAGAATTTACTATGTGCCAGGCACTCGTTACTAATGAATACAACAGTGAACAAAGAAAACAAAGTATCCCATGTCCTGGAGATTATATTTCTAGGGGAAAAGACAATAAGTAAATAAACAAAAGAATGCATAATTTGTCAGTTATTGATAAGTGCTATGAAAAAACAAAGTAAGGAGACTTTAAAGAGATGAAGAATTCTTACTTTCATATAGGGTGATCAGATGTAGATCTCTGAAAAGGTCTCTTCTCTGAAGAGATGGAATAACCCCTAAGATACCAGGGGGTGGGAGATTCAGGTAAATATCCAGGAGAAAAATGTTCCAGGTAGAGGGAGTGGCATCTGCAAAGGACCTGAGGTAGGTGCATGTTTCACTGTATTTGAGGATTAGCAAGGAGAGTGTGAATGGATTGTTATCCACTATAATACCAACTTGACATGGCTGAATTTCTATCCCAACATAAACCTGCTTGTCTTTAGAAACAGAAAGGCCTGTGGATAGAAGTTCCCCTCTTGCCCAAACCCACTAAACTGGTAAATTTCAAGATGGCAGTCCACTTGACCCCGAAGAACCTCTAACTTCAATATAATATACTTTCCATACTCAATGACATACTTCTCAGCAGCCATGACAGGAAACGTTGGGCCAAAAAAGGAGAGAAAAAGAGTATTATTCAAATTCTGGGAAATCTCTGCTCATTCCTAGAAAATATATGAGCAGTCCTCCCTTTGCTTTTAATGTCCAACCCCTTCATTAAAGAAACCCTGTATTTTAATCCCCTTACTTCCCACCCAGTGAGAATTTGATTTGTGAGCCATGTTCCTGCTTCTCCATTTTACGGCCATAAAATTAAAGCCTGTTGTTTCACCCCCACTTTCTGTTTCATATATTGGCTTCAGGACACTGGACAAGAAAGAACCCCATTTCAGGAGTAAAGCTGACTCCATCAGTAACAAAACCAGATGATCAGACCTGAGGGTAGATAAGGAAAGTGGCAGAAATTAAACTCAGAAAGTTTACAAGAGACAGATTATCTGGAACCTTGAGCAGTTTTACTCTGACTGAGATGGGATACTACAGAAGGTTTTAAGCAGAGAAGAGACATGACATGATTAATGTTTTAATAGGACCACTCAGGATATTATATTGAGAATAAACTATAGTTGAGTGAGGATGACGTAAGAAGACAGTTGGGAGGCTGTTAAAATAATCCACATGAAAGGATGGCAAATTGGAGTAGACTCAATGTGGCAGTAGAACTAGTGGTGAGAAGGTGAAAGATTCTGGATATAGTTTGAAAGTAGAACTATAGTATTTGCCCTTGAATTGAATGCAGGGTGAGATAAAAAAGTATCAAAAGTGATCCCCAAGTTTTAGGGAGGAGCAAACTATAGAATGGAATAGTCATTTGTTAAAATTGGGACAACATCCCATAACATAACAGGTTTCAGGGAAATATCTGGAGTTCATTTTTAGACGTGGTGAATTTTAGATGTCTGTTAGATGTCTAAGCAGAGATGTTAGGTAAGCAGTTGGATATGAGTCTGGCTTTCAGGAAAGAGGGCCTAGATGGATATACGAGTTAGGGGGTTATCAATGTTTAGATGGTATTTAAAATCATGAGATTAGATGAGCTCCTCCTCCACACTCCTCCCACCCCTGTGTTTGCAAATTTCAAACTGAGCCCTGGAACAAGCCAAAATTCAGAGGTCAGGGGGATGAGGAAGAATGACACAGAAAAGATTGAGGAGGAACTGCCAATGAGGTGGAAAAACCAAGAGAGAGTGCTTCCCCAAAGACTAAGAGGAAACTACTTCAAGGTGCAGGTGTGACCTGTGGCTGAAAATCAACCATAACTTCTGGCAATGTGAAGGTCTTCTTTGACTTTGGCTAGAGCTGCAGTGGAGTAGCGGGGATGATGACCCAAGTGGAATGCGTTCAAGAAAGAGCACGAAGAAAGAAAACAGAAATTTTGCTGTAATGGAGAAGACAGGAATGGGGTAGGAACTGCAGAGACATGTAGGGTAAAGGAAGATGGTTTTTGTTGCTGGTTGATTGGTTGAGTGGTTGGTTGGTTTGTTGGTTGGTTTGTCGGGTGGTTGAAAGACGGCAACTATGTCATCATGTTTTCAAGTTGGTAGAGGTGATCCAATAGCGCAGTGTTAAATGTTGATAAGAGACACAGAGGGAGAATTGCTGAAGTTATGTTCTTGAAAAGGGTAGAGGGTAGAATTCCCAGTGCACAAGTAAGGTTTCCTTAGAGCCCAATCAGAGTTGTTCTTATCTTACCTATTTTATATTTCATAGTTCCACAGAAAATTTCATTAGGGGAAACATGGGCTGTGTTGCTATTTTTTAAAAATTAGATGATAATAATTTGTTTATTTATTCCTCACATGTTCCTATGAGTCATTTTACTCTTATTTTGCGATAAGGAAACTGAGGCTCAAGAAGTTTACATGACTTCATCAGTTTCTCAAAGCTTGTATAAAAACCAGGACCCTAACTAGGTCTAGCTCATTCCAAAGGTTTTAAATGCTCCACAACATCTGCCTGGAATCCTCCCAGCTAATTAGAAAGGGAGAACATCATCTCAAGATGCCAGGCTAAGAACAGCACAACTAACATAAACCTAAAGAATCCCACGTACAAGTGTGAAGGAGGCAAGAGTCAGTTATACGCCTGGACCCTCTGCAGTGAGGGCTTTGGGGAAGATGTGGTTCATTTGACAGCTTTTTTTTTTTTTTTGAGTTGGAGTCTCACTCTGTTGCCCAGACTGGAGCACAGTGGCACGCTCCTGGCCACCACAACCTCGACCTGCTGGACTCCAGCGATCCTTCCACCTCAGCCTTCCAAGTAGCCGAAACTACAGGTGCACATTACCACGCCCAGCTAATTTTTGATTTATTGTAGAGAAAAGATCTTGCCAAGTTGCCCAGGTGGGTCTCGAACCCACTGGTTCAGGCAATCCACTGGCTTCGGCCTCCCTAAGTGCAGGAATTACAGGCTAAGCCACCAAGTCTGGCTCATTTGACAGCTTTCAAAGGCAGACAGGGATGAGGACATCACTATTTGACAATGTGGTAGGAAGGTCCTGAGAAGAACTGGACTCTCAAGTTGAGCTGATTAGTCCTGTGCGGACAAGAGAGAGCAAATGTTTCCGCTTGAACTGCAAGTGTAGTGGTAAGAGTTGAGAAAAGCAGTTCAGCACTTCTTTGGGTTTCCAGTGACTTCAATGAACACTTATTAAGTTCTTACCATGTGTACAACACAATGCTTCATGCATAGAAAATAAAGAGGAGCCATCATTCTACCCTGGAGATATTTACACAATAAACAATTTTAATTCAGCACAAGGTGTCTTTATTTATTTTTTTAGATTAGAAAATAGAGTTAGCCGGGCTCGGTGGCTCAGCCTGTAATCCTGCGCCTTGGGAGGTGAGTGGATTGCCTGAGCCCGTGGGTTCGAAACCTGCCTGGGCAACTTGACAAGACCTCATCTCTACAATAAATAAAAATTGAGCCAGGTGTGGTAGCGCGCACCTGTAGTTCCAGCTACTTAGAAGGCTGAGGCGGAAGGATCGCCGGAGCCCAGCAGGTCGAGGCTGCGGTGGCCGGGAGCGGCCACTGCACTCCAGTCTGGGTGACAGAGTGAGACTCCAACTAAAAAAAAAAAAAGAAAAGAAAATAGAGTTAATTTAAAAAGCAAATTAGAGATAGAGTGAGAGATAGGATTCACCTCCCCAAGGTAGGGGAGGGGGCCAAAGCTTAGGGAAACATGGCCTGGTCATAGCTCAATGAACACATGGTCTGGACAGAACTTAAAGAAAGCAGTGGCGAATGGCTGCTTGAGGTTGAATGCTTTTAAACCTTCCCTTTGATGGGGGCAAGTTCAGCACAAGATTTCTAAATGCCTTTGTTATTCAGGGTTCTCCAGAGAAACAAAATCAATAACACATAGAAACAGAGATGGCAACTTATATATTTATTTATAAAGATAATTAATTTCAAAAAATTGGTCAGCACAGTTGTTGAGGCTGGCGAGTCTAAAATTTACAGGACAGGCCAGCAGGCTGAAAATCTGGGCAAGCAGTGATGCTGCAGTCCTGAGGCAGAGTTTTTTCTTCAAGAAACCTCAGTTTTTGTTCTTAAGACCTACAACTGATTGGATGAGGCCTACTTGCATTATCTAGGGTAATCTATTTAAAATCAACCTGTCGTAGCTGTTAACCACATTTACAAAATACTTTCACAGCAACAGCTGGATTCGTATTTGATTAATTACGGGATACGATAACCTAGCTAAGTTGACACAGCTAACCATCACAGCGTCCTATTAGTACCCAGATTTATTCCATAAAAGCCCAAAACAGGTACTCCATTTTAGAGACATTTGTCTTCTAGAATTAGCATTGCCTGATCGGATTTTAAACAGTACACTAGAGAGAGGCCAGAGGAGGGGTTGTCTCTGAGCTGTTGTAGTGTTACAAGTGGTTTATAAAGGTTCTAATTCATTGTCATTAATTTTTATTGTGCAGAATCAGAAGACGGGCAGAGTAAAAGGGAATAATTTCACAAGTCAAAATAACAATTAAGTAAATACAAATAGCCCCCAACGTTCCAGGAGCAGATCCATGTCTCCAGGTCTCACCTGGCTAAATGAAGCACAAACCCTAACCCCTGTTTCCTCCCAGTAACCCCAGCTCTGGGCCCCTCTATCTCCACAGTGTTTCAGGAAGCTAACCTGGTTCCAAATGCCCCCAACCCCAACAAACCCCTTTGGCCACCGACTTGGACAATTTTAGGGCTGCTGTCAATCAGATGGGAGAGCTAGATTTGGGGTGTCAAAACAGTACCCCTCCAAAGGCCAAGGGGTTTGCGGGTGAGAGGGCTGGAGAGGGAAGCCCTCGCTGGATTGCTTGTTGCAAACGATGAAGCCTCTGCACGGAGATTCTTTGTTCAGCTCCACACTCGGAACCCTGGCGAGTTGACAGTACCCGCGCGTGTGCTGGGTATTAAGTCTCATTTCAAAGTAGCTGCGGCGG
The DNA here is from genome assembly GCA_963574415.1 of Tarsius wallacei. Taxonomy (NCBI): domain Eukaryota; kingdom Metazoa; phylum Chordata; class Mammalia; order Primates; family Tarsiidae; genus Tarsius; species Tarsius wallacei. Next base: position 13,349 of record CAUYQG010228051.1, on the reverse strand, counting down.
TGGGATGACGTGGGAGCCGGCTGGGTGCCGGGAGTCAGGGCTCCAGCCGCTTTGCACCTATCTGAAGGGGAGAGAGCCCAAGAGTCCCTGTGCAGTGGGAGCGTTTTCTTTTCCAGAAGGTGAGGGAGTAAAGGAGCACTTTGACTTTCTCGGGCAGGAGGCCCCGTGTTGGGGTCTTAGGAGAGCCTTGAGTAATGACCAGTGTAGGTTTCTCAGGGAGGATTCATTTATCTGGGTGCCAGTGGGTGAGCCCGGCTTCCCAAGCTTGAAAATTTAGATTTATTGGGTGCCAGAAATAGGACTGGACACCATTTAATAGGCCCATGCACCATGAAGGTGAGAGTGTAGGGGGATAAGAGTCAAGAGGACCAGTGGATGTTGAAGAGACATGGTGTGAAGAAAAACAGCAAAATCTGATTAGCCCCATAAAATTCTAGCCGCAGCAGGCAGGAAATACAAGACTCCGGAGAAACTGGTGGTTTATGAACAGAGCCGAGATCAGATAAACTTGTGGAACCAGAGAGGTGGGGGAGGGTAAACGGTCTCTCTGGATTTAAGACAGAAGGTTGCTGAAGAGGGATCCAGAGATGGAGAGACGGACAGAGAGATGGAGGAGGAAGAGCGAGGAACAGTGAGAGAGAAACAGAGAGGGAGGGAGGGAGGAAGGGAGGAGGGAGGAGGGAGGGAGACATATCACAGACTCCCCAAGTCTGTATGAAGACAAACCTAGTGTTAGAAGAGGTAGATCGATAAGAAAGCCATTTGCTGGTTCCCAAAAAAAAGAAGAAGAAGAGGAAGAAAATACATATATCTTATTCAGTCTCTTGTTCTGAAACAGAAGAAAAGCTCTGGGATTTATGGAATGTGGATTTACATAGAGAGGCCCCAGAATATATAAATACTCAAGCGACTTATAATGTGAAGAGAAAGGCCAAGGGAGGCACACTTGCAGGAAGGGGAGAGGGGCGAGGGTGAGGGGAGAAATCCAAACCCTGGGCCTCATTCCCCCAGTGATCACGGGGAATTCATACCACTTCTCCTGGTGCCTCAAGGTCTTCATTATCTTCATCTGTTTTCTCCCTTGGGCTAGGAGAAGCAGTATAAAAATGACTTTGCAGGTTTAGGAACATTTAAACAAAAAAGCTATGTAATGCAGCATAACTGACCTGAATCTCCTTACTCACACACATAGATATTCATTCAGTGTTCATCATGGTTTGTTTCTCTGTGCAAAGAACCATGGGTATAGGCGGGCATGGTAGGCACTTCATTTATTCATCCACTCAAAAAAGTCTCTCTCATACCCTCTTGCTTCATTTATTCATTCAAAAAAATATCTGAGTGTAAAAAAAAAAAAGGATGAATAACACTCCATCATAGCCAGGACAACACAGTGAGACCTTGTCTCTAAAAAAAAAAAAAATTTTTAAATTTTGTACTAATGAAGCATACTTATAATCCCAGCTACTTGGGAAGCTGAGAGAGAAGGATTGCTTGAACTCAGGAGTTCAAGGCTTTAGTGAGCTATGATTGTGCCACTGCACTTCAATCTGGGTGACCAAGTGAAACCCTGTCTCCAAGAAAGGACAAAGTCTCCATCATTTGTTTCAAGGTGCTCCCATCCCAATGGGAAAAGACAGACAAGTAAATTCCCATGTAAGGTACTGTGGTGACATGGAGGAGACGCAACTGAATCAGACAGAAAAGTCACAGAAGCCTTTCCAGAAGAGATGATTCCCAAACCTAGATAGTGGGTACATGTAACTCAGTGGCCTGCTGAAAATTACATTTCTCAATCAACGACCCAGATGTTTAGACTAGATGTCAGCACATATGTAGACATTTGGAAATGCCTGAGTTTCTTGTGATTATATCCAAATGCCCAACAGCATTTGTAGCTAGGAATGCATACATGCATGTACCTTGTGAATAATGCAAATATGTATCATGTAATAATGATTTTCTGAGCTATTCTTCCACAATAACACAGATCAAAACTCTGCTATTTATTATACATTAGTTTATTACTTCTCCTCAATTATATGGTGAATGAAATTTATATCTTTGCACATGGCCAAGGTAGTAGCCCCTGTGGCCCAAGGTAATTAGATAAGGTCTTAAAGAAATCAGACTGTCAACAAGGCAGAAGTTTAATAAAATTTGAAACCCGCAGCTGTCAGGCTACATGAAACCTCCTCATGCCCACAAATATCAGCAAACATCACTGTAGAATTATTTAGTGTAATAAGTGCTAGTAAAAACTTTGCATCCCGTTCTGGTGACAGATTTAAAGACTATGTTGGGGTGTGTGTGTGTGTGTGTGTGTGTGTGTGTACACATACATACATACATATATAGGTATATATGCATACACACATGGATGCATCTATGCATGGTATATTTATTTGATGAGAGGGTTTACTAAAGGAAGGAAAGCAAATTTGTGAAAGCAATGCCTCCTTTTAACAGTCCCCAGTCACCTGTTCTATTAATTTTTATTTCCTCTCTCCCTAATCACCTTCTTATTCCACACCAGCCCCTTTGGAGTCTTCCAAGGGGTTTTCAAACCCCTTGGAGTCTTTAAGCCACCCACCCCTCCAGTCCCTCTCCACCCCCATAAAAACTTCCCATTTATCCCTAATCCTTGTAAATGTCCTTCCCATAGTATATTTTAATTTAAACAGTTGATATAGCCTAAAGCTGACAGATAAATTCTTAATGATGGTGAAACTTCAGCAATGAATTAGCAGTAAGTCAAGAATAGTCCAAGGATAGGAGCTAGAGAAACAAGAAAGAGACTATTCTAGCTGTCCTGGCCAGGGGAAAGATAAAACAAAGAAAGCATGGGTCTGAACACCTGTTTTACTCCATTGAACAAGTCTCTTTCATACCCTCTTGCTTCATGTCAGTCTGTCCATTTCTGTCTTCCAAGGCCTTTGCAATCACCTCAAATAGAGTCCATATCCAGTTGCATAATTACTTATTACTGGTTTCTGATAATCTCACCCCTTAGATAGTGAGTTCCCCAAGTGAGGGAACCATGTCTTCCCAGGGCCTAACATGATACCTAGCATGTCATAAGTGCTCATAGAGGTGTTAAGTGCTTTTCAATGAACTCAACTATTCTGAGTCAGTTTCCTCCCCTATTAAATGGAAGTTTATCCGTGCATCCATCCTTTTATTTACTCACCATTCACCAGACAACCTGTTAGGTTAAGTGCTACCAGGGGCATATAGATACAAAATCTGTAACTCACCTAAAACAATATGCCCTGCCGACTTCCCAGAATCATAAAGAAGAACAAAGAGATCATGTGTATGAATGAACTTCGGAGACTATATGCACTACTGGAAGAAAGGGATGATCTTTATTCTTACTTATTACCTGTGCTATGCTGAGGCTGTGTGCTCTTCTGGCCTTGCAAGGGTTATTTTTTGCAGATTCCCCCAGTCTACCTTCTCTGTGGCTCCCAGCAGATGTATTAAGTGTAATCTTGGAACTGTTCCAGGTTCCCTCTTTAAGACTCAGAATGTTCAATATTTCCTGCACGCAGCAGGCCGCTCTGGCCTGGCGTGGCGCCAGGGATTCTGACGGGTGCAGCCCCCAAGCATCCCTGGAGTCTGGGCCCCAGCCCCAACTTGTCCAGGTTCCTTGGGAAGCAGGGACAAAGCCTGAGCAGAGGCTGCCACCACAGCCCCACCAGCTTGTATCCAAGATTACCTGCTCTCCAACTCACTCCAGAGCACCAGCTGAGAAAGGGAAACCAGAGCTCCTCCCAAGGCAGGTGAGGCATCTGGGCTGCCCTGAGGTTCTGGCTTGGTTGGCTGTGGAATTAGTACTTTTGAAAGGTTTCCACAGGAAAATAAAAGAACAGCAGTGAACTGAGTCCCCTGAATGCTTGCTGGGCTAATATCATGGGACTTGACCCCCACCTGCATAGTGTGGGTGATGAGACCCACATCTGGTTTTGCAGTGAGAGCTGCCTCCCTGTGACTATTCTAGGCTAATGCGTCCTCTTTCTTACAGCGCCAGCACAAATGGAATCCATATCCTTCTTCAAACACTGATGGGAAGGATGGGATTCTAAGGTATCTTTGGGAGTACTTCCATTTGGACCCCTGCTCCCTCTCCTCCCTCATTTTAATTAATTTACATAATCACTTGCATAGGCCGAACACATGTGACACACTCTGGACTCCTGTTCGCATTTAAACAGGAACTAATTTTGAGCCTCTAAACGTGATCTTTTTCCGACTTTTTCCCCCACCCTTTGTCTTTCTTTTCATTTATTCTCCTATCCCTTCCTGACATTTGGTTTATCCAAACCTTTCACACGTGGTAGATTACATGATTGCCTGCAACCTCCCTCCATCAAATATCCGCCCTCTTATCCAACTACATCAATTTAATTGAACAAGTATATGTTGTAGTAGAAAGGAAAATAACTCAGATTCATTGAGCTTCTACAAGGCCCCAGGCATGGTACAAAAGTCCAGAATACAGGTGGATAAGCTCCCTGCAGTCATGGCGCTCCCCTGCGTCCTGGAAGCCTGAGCTGGTACTCAAGCATCTGTCACACGTGCAGGCCTACTAAGGCAGTGAAGGCATATTATAAAAGTAATAAGTATAAAAGGGTGACAGGTACAGAGGCTTTTAAAGAGTGTGAGAGCCAAAGACCAGCCATTGAGGAAATCCTCCCACAGAAGGCCACTGAGAGAGGATTACCTTCTCTTGTGGAAATAACTGTTTTCCCAGGTACAGGTTCAAGCTCTGCCTTCAACTGACCTTTGTTCATCCCTAACCTCTTATGATCTTAGGCTCCTCATTTATAAACCAGGACAATTGAAGCAAATAACCATTCATGTCTCCAAGCTGTGAAATGCTTTGAATCTGTGACTCCTTCAGTGACCTTTGCTTTGTGACCCACATCATGATAAAACTGCATTAAAATGTACTACAGATACAGGTAAATGTCAGTTGTATTTCTTTTTTGTTTTCAGGAAACCAGGTCCTTGAATTCTTGTCACAATGGTCTGCGTTTGGGGTTATAATATTTTATTACAGTTCTCAGTTTATATACAGCGTCTGGCTACCAAAATGCAGTGCTCCTTTAAGCCTTTGAGTTCCATGTTACTTGGAGAGACAGACTGTTATACAGTCTGTAACTATTTTTACTGGAATCCTATTCGGACAGAGCTTGAGCTGCTTGAGCTAATGAGAGAGACCTTTTTATCAAACCCTGGAGGTCAGCAGATGTGGGCTTTATGGGAAAAGTGAAAGAATGGGGGAAATTTCATCATAATCATGAGAAGGCACTTACAGTAAACTCTGCTATCCATCAGGGGAGAGCAGTAGTTTGTTCTGGTAGGTGGCTAATCATGAGTCTTTATCGATGCTGCATGAATTATCAATTTTCAAAGACTGAAAGAAACATGGAAATACACCAACAAGTTGCTATAAATAAAATTAATCTTCGTGACGCATTCCAAAATTCTTTGCACGTGCATTGCATAGCAAGTGAGAATTAAAGGATTGGCAATATCATTTCTGCTATTTGTTGCAAAAAACCACAGGGCTCCTGTTCATCAAGCCTGTTACTTTTGGAAAACAAACAACAACAACAACAACAACAAAACAAATAATACTACCAAACATGATTTGGCTTTCCCCTCAGTGCCTGTCTCCAATATCCACCCTCTTCCCCAACCACATCAGATGCCTTGTTCCTGCTCTGAGTTCTACCTTCTCTTGGCTATGACCATTTTTAGAAAAAGACTGGGAGTCTCACCTAGCACACTTGTGTCCATGCGCACCTCTTCTCTGTCTGAAAGCCTTCCTTGTTCTCACTGCCTACCCCTCTACCAGCCAAGCTCAGCTGTGGTTTCTTTCATGAAGCCATTCGTGACACCTCCCAAGAGATGTGACTGTTCCCATCTCAGAACTTCCATAGTACTATGTTTTCATCTCTCTCAAGGCATGTATTAATACTGTGCTCTTTATACCATGTGAATCTATCTGGTTCTGGCACTTTCCTTTAGAAGAAGCTTAATACTTCATCTGCCTGAGGACATTAATGTTTTCATTGGGATTAATTCTCTTGATAGAAATAGACACATTTTTACCATTTACCAACATTTTAAAATGTTTGAAAGCATAGGTCATGGTCTGTATTCCTTATCCTTAAATGTCTTCAAGCATCGTGAGGCCAGGATTATATTTAAGAAATCTGCATTTCTATCTCCCAGCACAGAGCATGGCATGTAGTGGGGAGCAATCAGCATTTGTTGAATTAAACAGAACACAACAAAAAGACACCTTGGCACATGAATACATTAGCAGAATGCTGGAGTTGAAAATATCTACCAAACTTAAATCACTCATTATCAACTGAAAAAAAAAAATCACATCTTACATTTGAAAGGTAAATAGCAGCATGTGCAGTCTTATTTTGAAGCTCAGATGGTTTAATAAAGAAGCATTACTATCCCGTGAGCTTTCAGGAATTTGTTGTCAAAGACCATTTTGTCATGTTGAATCTTTACAACTGTAGGTATAGATTCATTCATTCAACAAATATTACAGATCACCAATTATGTGCTAAAGTTCTAGGGGTGCAGCAGTGGAAAAGGACAAGGTTCTTAAACTCATTGAGGTTATATTTGTTGAGGAGTAAACAGTATAAGAAGAAAAAAATAGCAAACGAGTTTTCCGTGATATAAGGAAAATCAGGGTAATGATATTTAATGTGGTGGGGACATCAGTATTTTAGATAGGATGGTCAAGGAATGCTGTTTGTTTGGAGGAGTTGACTATTTGACTTGAAGGAGGTATGTGACCTATGTAAATATATGAGGGAAAAAGCACTTCTGGGCAAAAGGAACAGCATATACAAAGCAGAATGCTTGATGTGTTTGAAGAAAGAATAACCAGGAGAACAAGGTGGCAGGAGAGGGTTGATCCGTGTTGGGTTGGAACTAGTGGCCGATGCAGGAAGTGTAGTTTATGGGAAGACCTTAGGATTTAACTCTGAGTAAAATGGATGCCTTTGGAGGATGTGGAGCTGAAGTGTGATGGGATCTGGCCTGTGTTTTAAAAGTATCCCTCTAGCTGCTATGTTGAAAATAGACTTAGAGATGGATTGGAGTGGTGGGTAAGAATGGAGGCACTGAAGCCAGTTAACAGGCTACTACAATAATCCAGAATGGTGACATGAACTAAAGTGGTGAGTGGTGAAAGAGGTAAGAAGGTTGGGCCTTGGGCATATATTTGAACATATATTTGAGCTACTACTGGCTTTACTGAATTACTAGATATGAAGTCTGAAAGAAAGAACTCTAAGGTTCTTAACCTGGGCAACTGAAAAAAAGAGTTGCCATTTCCTGAGATGAAGTAGAATGTGGGAGTAGGTTTTGGGATGAGGGAGATCAGGAATTCAGTTTTGAATATGTTAAGTTTGAGATTCTATTTGTCATCCAAGGAGAGATGTTGAGTAGGCAATCAGACATAGGATATTGGAGTTCAGAAAAGATGTTCAGACTGGATAAATAAATATGTGAGCTGTCAATAAATGATATTTAAAGCCATGAGACTAATACATAGAAGAGAAGCAAGGTGAGAAGAGAGATTCCGAAAATAAAACCCTGGAGTGTTGGGAGAAGATGAGGCAGGACCAGTAAGGATCACAGGGAAGGAATGGCCTTGGGAGGGCAGAGGAGAACCAGGAGAGGGTGGTGTCCTGAGAGCCAAGTGCAGAAAGTATTTCAAAGACAGATGATCACCTGGGTTAAATGCTATGGATAGATCAAGGGAGATGGGGATGCAGATTGACCATGCATTTAGCAACTGGCAGGTTATGGTGACCTTGACAAGAGCAATCTTCTGTCAAGTGAGGAGGGTGAGATTCTGACTATGATGGGTTCAAGAGAAAGTGAGACAGAAGGAATTGGAGCAACTAATATCAATCACTCTTTCACAGTATTTTGCTGTGAAGGAGAGCAGAGAAAGGCATGAAAGCTTGAAAAAGCAAACACTTTTCTGTTTTAGCTGAAGAGACACCTGGGGAGAACTCACTGTCTTCTGAGAGCACAGCCTTTACTCACAGGGTGGGAAGGTGATCCCAGTCTGGCTGGGTACAGACAAAGGACATGCCTATGGTCTAGAACCTTTGGAAACTGCCTCTCCTCCTACCTACTAAAATCATGAAAGATCCAGCTTCCCTGGAAGGCTCCAAGTCAGCAGCCCCTTTTCCATTAGAATGAGTAAATACCATCTGACACTTCCCTTGTCTTCCTGACTGGGTCTGCAGGTTCAGTTGGAGTCTCCAGCCACAAGCACAATGACAACCCCTGTAGGTTTGTCAGAAAGCTTGCAAGAAACCTGAGATAAAAAAAGATCCAGAACCCCAAAACAATTGGAATATTATATTGTGAGCAAATCTCTGGCTAAAGAGGATGGGGACAAAGAGGGGGAGGTGCACAAAAAGGGACAGACAGGTACAAATGAACCCCCAGCTTCCTCAATCACAGAGTGCTTGGGCACCCTGCAGCAATCTGGGATAGCTTCAATTGCCTCTTTCAAATCTGCATCAGTAATGTTGTGAACATACATCCTTTGCTGACAAGTGTTTCCCCATTGAGCCTGGGAACTGCTTAACAGCTGTAACCTGCTTTGTCTGCTTTTCAGTTTAGGCTCTTTAACTGAGGCTTTACAGTTGGCAGGAGGCAGCTCTTATTCCAAAGTGAAACTTTGCTGTTTAGTTCAATTTCACCCCGCCACTTTTTATTGATTGCCTACTAGGTCCAGATACTATGCAAAGTTGGTACAAGGATACAACTTAAAAAAAAAATAGAACTTGCTTTCATGGAGCTCATGGTCTAAGTCAGTTTGTCCTCAACTAGGGGTAGGGGTAATTTTGCCTCCTGGGAGACACTTAGCAATGTCTGGAGACATTTTCGATTGTCACTGCTAAGGGAAGGTGTTGCTGAAGTCCAGTGGGTAGAGGCCAGGGAGGCTGCTAAACATCCTACAATGCATGAGTCTGTCTCCAACCACCAAGAATTACCTGATTTAAATGTAAACAATGTCCAGATTGAGAAACTCTGGGCTAAGGCATAGCACAATACATGTACAAATAATTCTAACACAAGAAAGGCTGTGATAAGCAGCAGTCCAAAAATTCCCGGGATCCTCTAAGTGTGTAGAAAGACAACATCTTAAGTTCAATAGCTGGATCCCACTAGCAGAAGTTTCAGGCAGTCCTGGGAATTATGCTCTAGAGAACAAAGCTCCAGCAAGTTCCTTCAAGGGATTTGTATACAGGTATATGTCCTCTTTGCAGTAACAAGGCTTTTGTAATGCACATTATGTATCATATCTGATCCTCACAACTATCCTATTTAAATGCCCTCTTTCTATTTTCATAAACAGCCCTCTTCTCTCTGGAATGGCCATTCTGCCCCCCGAGAGAGAGGCAGGCACCTCAGCCTAGCCAACCTGAACAGCCAAATTAACCCTGGCAGTCACCGATGATAGATACCCCAGACAGATGTCCATCCCTCCTTAACTGTCTGAAGCAAACAGAATCGGTATATTTCCATTTTTAGATTTGAAAACTGAGGCTTAGTGATGTGACTGAGATCTCACTGCTCCTAACTTGTGGGGTTTTGGCTCAAACCCTTCTGACACTAGATGCAGAATCCTTTCTACCATGAGAAGCCATCTCTCTTCACAGCAGTGACAATAGATATCAACACCCTTATGGAGCTTAACAATTTCCAAAATGATCTTCTTGTTCTTTCTTTTTCTCTTCAGGTATTTCTTTAGACAAATGCATAGAAAAATGTGAAAGATACACCTTAGGTTTAGATTGAAAAAGAAAGAGTCACCATCTGTATTTTTATCACTCACATTCCATCTATCTATGTTCATACATAAATCATGGAGGAATCAAGGTAGCTACATAGCTACCTTGCAACAAAATGGAGTTAGATTGAAGGGTTTGTCAGGTAGCACTATACATCACATTTATGTACCCTAAAAAAAAACAACTCAGGGAAGTTCATTCAAGTATGGCATGGCTTAAAATGACCAAGTAAAATCTGAGCCACATGCTTTCATTTAAATACAGATGGCCAGGTTTTGTTTATGTATACAGAGCCAACTGCTTATACAAAGTGGTGCCCTATACATATAAACCAGCAAAGCCATTTTAGAACCCAGAGTTTGAAAGAGTCTATATAAATGTAAATTACCAACCAAAGGGAGCATAAAATCTACGGATGTGAAAATGAGGCTACTATCTTTCCGCATCTGGCTCCTATTGGCCAGTGTGGGCTCATGCGGTGTTCTTTCATTTGGAGAGTCTCTGAAGCATGGATTTAGCTGAGTGTCTATGCCAGCATCTCGGCTGGCAGTGATTGGGTGACCTGTCTTTCCTCTGTGGTTGTTCATCATTGTCAGACTGTCTTCCAGATCTTACAGCATCACCAAAGTCTTCACACAGCTGACTTGTCACCCCAGCACTATTTTGATCCCTTGGTTTCTCCTGCAGGAGTCTTTCAGGCAGATTCTGGGAGTGGCTTGGCCCAATAATTCAGCCTAATGGCTAGTAAGCCGGTTTTATCCAGGGCCAGAGCCAAGGTCTGGTTGGAATAAAATGCTTCTGAAAGCGGCATTAATTCTTTTATGCCACGAACGTTGTGTTTCACTTGGGACTCTACAGTAGCCATTCCCTAAATGAGACTCTGAGGCATGAAAAAAGCTGAAGTGAGCTTCTCCAAGCTTGTCGTTCCCAACAAGGGAGGATATAGCGCACAATGGGGAAGGGATTGACAGAGTAAGAGGGAATGTCTGCACACTGCTTGGAGCTCCATGCAGGAAGGACCTGGAGAAGAACAATCTAGCTAAATGAAATTGTTTTCTTCCTTTCCAACCACAGTATATTAATTGGATACAAATCGGTCCACTTAATGCCAATTGACATGAAGCAATTTCCCATTTGATGGCGATTGAAAACCTATGCTTGCTGCTCCAACCCTGCTTGATTGTTCCAAACAGATTTCCCATCCTAAAGTAGAAACGGATTTAATTTGATCTCTTCAGTCTGTTCGCCATTATGTGTGAAACAGTGATGTTGGTAGCAAGGAAACCAGCAGCTACCCAAGCAGTGGAGTGTTCAAAATGAAGGCATTCCAGTTGTTCATGAAATCCAAAGGAAAGAGTCATGAGATTGTTGTCATGACGGTTTCAGACTCAGGATACCATGGCTGTGCTTTGATGTTGTTGTTGCTGCTGCTGCTATCTCATTATTTTTATTTTTTCCCTGTTTCCTTAATATTAGAGAAGCTTAAACCTGAAGAAAGTCCTAGAAAACAGCCTTGTTTAGTTCTGTCATTTCAATGAGAAAACCCAGGCCTAAGGAGGTTACATGACCTGCCTCAATAGTTAACTAATAATCTGTTCATACTTTCTCACTCCTATGTCATATTTACTCTTGTACATTCCCAACTCCCACCTCCAAGAAGCCCAACTTGGAGCTCTGTGAGTGCAGAGGTAATAGAAAAAATCTGATTTTGTAACTGAAAGACTTGAGTTCAGGTGATGCACCCAAGTCATTTAACTTCTCAGGGCTTTCGTTCCATTATCAGTGAAAGGAAAATACAGATTCATGCTTCCCAGTGTTTTTGCAAGGTCTGAATGAAATAACTTTTGTAAAACCACTTTAAAAACTACAACATAACATGAGATGTAAGACACCGTCTGACTGAAGCCCAGTCTAGACAGGAGATTGGTCAAATGGGTCAAAGGTTAGAAGCCAGGCAAGGAACACACTTGGAGAAATTGACTGTAAGAACCGTGAGCGTACCAGTGGTAGTCTTCATTCATACCTCAAATCAAAGAAAGAGTAGGGATTGCCAGGCTAAAAACATTTGCAGATGTTTGGCATGGCTGAGGTTAGCCTTTTGGCATTTGGAACAAGTAACATCTAGTGATATTTATTCCATTTGTTTTTCTTTTAACTAAGTTGTCAGCATATTATTTGAAAACTTTATAAATTTTAAAGCTCTACTTTGCAGAAAAATATCTAGTTACTTATCTGAACAAAGATACAAACATAACCTTATGGGCTTTGCCCTGTCATTGTACAGTACAGTGAAATCAAAGAGCCTTATCCTATATTTTACTGGCAATGGACCCAAATATTTATGAAAATGTTTTCGGAAATACATGTCTTCACAAGTCCAGGCATAAATGGAACAAGATATAGCCAGGTCATGCTAGAAGCCCTGGACTGGAGACACAAAACGTTGCTTCCTTGTAGCTATGTGACCTAAGGTAAGTCACTTTACCTCTCTGAGCTTCCTAGGATGAAGAGGGTTATAAATGATGATATGACCCCAGGGTTAAATGAAATCATATCATGTTCTCAGCTCAGTACCTGCTGTTCTGAGAGTCTATGGTGGAGGCTGTGGTGGGTCACTCAAATTCCTCCTTTTAGGACTGAAGTGTTATTTGCCTAGCACTGAGAGTGTTGGCAACTGATAACTCTCAGGTAAGTACTCTTCATAGATTGCCCTCAGCTGTTGACCTCACCGTTACTCGCAGAGGCAACACATGTACAACAATACTGGCAATAAGAGACCAGCCTGCTAGCCCCAACAGACACTCTGTAGGGCGACCCCAGCTCCAAAGCTCTCTGGAGCGTTGGAGGCTGAGACTTTGCTGTGACTACATAAGAGCCCAATTTCTATTTCTGCCCAATCTTATTTACTGTAGGTGGCAAGGGGTGAGGGAAGTGGGGACTAAAAATAACCCAGAATTATCTTTTGGAGGACAGGCCCCTTGTAGTAGAAGTTCCCCTGGCTAGGTAAGCATTGTAGCAACCCATCAGCATCAGTGTAACAGCTAGCTTTGTGAGAGGCTGAATCAGGGAATTTTTTTTTTTTTTAGATTCTTTCAGCACATTTGCCCATTTTGTGACAGGTGATTTACGAGCGCACCTGCCTGCACCGGACTGAGTGTTCAGCGGTTTGTTTGTCTGTTTTTTTGAGTTGGAGTCTCACTTCGTCACCCAGACTGCAGTGCAGTGGCCGCTCCCGGCCACCGCAGCCTCGACCTGCTGGGCTCCGGCGATCCTTCTGCCTCAGCCTTCCAAGTAGCTGGAACTACAAGCATGCACCACCATGTCCAGCTTTTTTTTTTTTTTGAGTTGGAGTCTCACTCTGTCGCCCAGACTGGAGTGCAGTGGCCGCTCCCGGCCACCGCAGCCTCGACCTGCTGGGCTCCAGCGATCCTTCTGCCTCAGCCTTCCAAGTAGCTGGAACTACAGGCGTGCGCTACCACGCCCGGC
>CAUYQG010228050.1:0-33916 GCA_963574415.1 Tarsius wallacei | reverse complement strand
GCGGATTGCCTGAGCCCGCGGTTCGAGACCCGCCTGGGCAGGCGAAACCTCATCTCTACAATAAATCAAAAAAATTAGCCGGGCGTGGTAGCGTGCGCCTGTAGTTCCAGCTACTCGGAAGGCTGAGGCGGAAGGATCGCCGGAGCCCAGCAGGTAGAGGCTGCGGTGGCTGGGAGCGGCCACTGCACTCCAGTCTGGGCGATCGAGTGGGACTCCAACTCAAAAAAAAAAAAAAAAAAAAAAAAGCACATATCAAAAGAATTGAAAGATTAAAAATAAAACAGTATAATAAAAAAGCAGCACAGTGAGCTGATAAAATTGAATTAATAAGAATAAAGCAAATGTGAGTTTGAAAACAAATTGAATTAATAAACCGATAACAATTTAGTCCTTTAGGAAGAACTCACTGATTAATAAACAATTTTAAATGAAAAAAATAATAAATAAATGATAAATTTCAACAAAAAATAACTAGAAGAATGGAGGACATGTTTTAAAATGTTATAAAATATGAGCACATTTCTATTAAAATACATTTTAAAATATACATGAGATAAATAGTTTCTAAGGAAATCAAATTTAGCAAAACTGACACTAGTTAAGATTGTTAATTTGAGTAGACCAGTCTCTAGAGAAGAAAAGAGAAATATGTCAAAGAGTTACTCTACAAATAAGTACCTAGATAGTTTCACAGAAGAACCACAGTTAACTTTTAAAGTCTAGATAATCCCCAAACTATTTAAATTGTTCCATAGTATACAAAATGAAAAAAGAAACTCCATTTTATGTTTTGAAGGAATTACAACATTGATACCAACATCTGAGAAAATTGCACATATACAGGTAAAAATTACAGATAAATCTTCCTAATGAATTTTGATGCAAAATGCTAAATTAATATTAGTTAAGAGAATTCGCCAGCATATTACAAAATGGAATACATCATTTTCATATGTGGCTTCTTCAAAGGATATAAGAACTATACTTGTAAAATTTATCAATTATACTAGTAAAATCTACCATAATTTTTTTAAAGACTAGCATATTCATTTCTACAGATACTAAAAAGGTGTTTTACAAATTTCAGCACCCAATCTTAATAAAATTCATTAAATGGAAACTTCCTTAAAATTATAAAGGGCATACAACTGAACTCATATGACATCACTGAATTCATGGGGAGCAATTGAATTAATGGCATTCACACACAGAAAAAAATTCAGGCCAAAGCATGATGTTCACCATTAATTTCTTTGTAATGATACATTGGAGGTAATAGCTAGCATGTTTAGATGAGAGAAAACTATTAGATGTACAAGAATTGAAAAGAAAAATGTAAAACAATCTCTATTTTATATGATAGACTATTTGAAAAAACTGAGACTTAATGTATAAGACACTGCAAACTAAAACAATTCACTAGCATGGTTGAATGTAAAATTAATATATTCAGAATACACCAATTGTTTTTATAAGAATATATAACAAAAGAGATGATCCCATTTGTAATAGCAACAACAACAAAATAGTTAAATGCCAAGGAACAAAATAAACTAATGAGGAGAATTTTAAACCACTCCTGAAAGACACAAAAATTGGGCTTATAAAATGAAAATATATATCATATTCTTAGATGGAATGGTTGAACTGAATCCAATATAAATACTAGAGATTTATTTTCTAGATCTGAAAGTTGTTTCTAAAGTTCATATGGAAAATTAATCAATAAATAACCTCAAACCTCTGAAAATTAATATTAATTAAAAGAAGATTGCTATATCAGATTTTTCAGTCTGAGTCTGAAGGACAAATAGACTAACAGAGCAGAATAAAAGTCCAGAAACAGAGTCAAGCACACGTGGAAATTTTGTATGTAATAAAGGTTGCATCTTAAATTACTGGTGAAAAGATTGCCTTTTAATAAATGATGTTAGGACAGCAAGAGAGTCATTAAGAAAGAAGGCAAACTAACTGAATATCATGCACTATAAACCTAGATAAACTTACAGTGGACCAGAGATCTTAAAAAATAAAATTGTACAAGTTTCATGGATAATAAGTGGATTTATTTGCAACCTTGGAATGGTGAAAGCTTTTCTCATTATGACTCAAGGTATCAGAAGCAGCAAAAGAAAAAATTAACAAACTTACCCACTTTATCAAAAACCTTCTTGCGTAACAAAAATTATGAGAAAGGTAAAAGACAAATTATTTTATGGGGAAGCTATTTGCAACTTATTTTACAAATTGACAAGATAAAGAAAAAAATAGAAAATGTAGACAAGTAATGGACAGGTAAAGAAATGTCTAGAGGCTTAAATACATAAACTTTAGTCATAATAAAAGAAATAGAAACTAAAATTGATTAAAGTACTACTTCTCATTTATAATGGCAAAAATTGAGACAGCTGACTCTGATTCACTCTGATGGCATGGTTATGGGGAAAAGGGTTAATACATTGCTGGTGGTAATGTAAAATGGCTTAGTCCACATGGGAGGGGAATTTGGCAGAGTCTGGAAAGATTACATATATATTCACCCTCTGACCCAGGAATCCCACTTTTGGACCCTGAAGATATTTTTGTTCAATAATGTACGTATGCACACATGAAAATACATATGCTCAAATGAAAATACATACGCAGAATTTATTCTGGTATTATTTGTAATAGTCAATGTTTGACAACAACCGAAATGTCCATCACTAGGGGACTGGTTGATTGCGTTATTATATATTTATTTTATTTTGTTATTTTTATTAAATTCTTAATTTTAGATTCACGGGGTACACATATGTATCCATTACATGGACATATTGTGTAGTGGTGGGAATTGGGTCTCAGGTGACCCATTCCCCAGATATATATTTTATCCAAGTCAAATGGCTTCCAAAGCAGCTAACAAATTCTGTAAGATACCAAAAAGCATGACTTTCTCATACTGAAATGAATAATGTGTTAAAATTACTACAGAAGCAAAATTATCAAGAACACTGGGTACATTTTGCCTTTTACTTACGGTTTACAGTTTTGACTGGTAATATTGGGTTTACCCTCTCTGGGGAGGTAGCGCTTTCCTCATCCGTCACATATTCAAAATTAATGATGAACATCATAGCAACGCCTTCTTGGTTTTTCACCGGAATTATGTGAGTGTTACAAATGAAGGTGGACCCTAAGGAGATTAAAAATGAGTATTAGCTAAATATGCCTTCATTTTGAACTGTCAGTAATATTAAAATTGAAATACATTTCTATACAATTTTTCTATCTTAGATGAGCACTGATAGTCAATAAAAACTAATTTTATTTTAACCTCATATTTTATTGAATACATATTCACTTAAAATATACATACGTTTTGCCAAAAAGACTTTACAGGCAAATTCAGTTACTGCATTGTGAAAAAACAGAACTATCAAATCCCATTGGCTTTCACACTCATTTCTATAATAGTTAAAAAAACACATACCTTTTAGCTTTCTAGGAATAATTCTTAACCTTTTATATCAATTTTTTTATTGACTCTGAATCTATATAAAACATAGCTGCATAAATAACATAGATAACTCATTTTGTGTCATCTTGACTTTAGCAATAAGCAAATATGTCTTTTTTTCTTTATTTGTTGGACATAAAATAGTAAATATTTGATTCTGTCTTACTATATTCCAATAATTTTTTCTTTCTTCTGCAAAATTCACAATGCCCAAATTACAATGGTTTGCTTTGATTTTTAATCTGTTTGAAATTAAGAACAAAATTTTGTCTATAGTATTGTGTTAATTTGATCCCTTCAATGTAGAACATGACATTTTTCTAATAGCAAAATTACAGGACTAATAAGATATGCTTAATTAGAATCATCTGGAAGTTAAATGAACAAAGGGATGACTACTCAGTTTAAAATCAACCACCACCATCTTTCCAACAGAAACCCACAGATTCAAGATTTAGAGTACATAGTTGAGAAGTAGACTTCTTTTAAATCATCTGACTTCTGACTGACTCCTTGGAGCTGATTTCTTGTAGTCCCTCAAAGCAGTTTCCTTACATCTTTACCTTCTGAATATTTTCTTTAGTCATGGTAATGTTTTCTTTAATCTTTAGTAAACATAATTATAGAGAATTATTTTGACGTTTTTCACTGAACAAGACAATCTCGCAGGTTTGAGACTTGAGTTCCAAATGTTTGGGTTTCAAAGAAAGAGTTGTATTTTTAAAATGCAAAAACTTCAGAAAGGGCTTTTAACCATTTAGGAAATTGTGTCTATTTTGACTGCTTTCTTTTTTCACAATCATCTGAGACTACCTTGAATGATATGAGAGTGATAGTTCAATGGAGAAGCAGTAGCAGGTGGGGAGCAAGGTTGGTCTGGCAAGAGGAGAGGTGAGCAAGGGCCAGGACACCCAGAGGCTGGGGACAGGGGCATTGGCAAAAAGTTGAAGGATGCTATTGGAAGCCCCAACATCTGCAAAGGCCAGTGGATGTCACTATTCCCAAATGGTGTTCTAGTAAGCTCTATTAACAAAATAAATATGAGGAAACTTTTTGCTTTGTTCTGATCCCTGCATCAAGGCTCCTGCTGCCAGAGATGAGAACAAAGGTTATCACTGATGTTGCTATAGATTGAGGACTTCACAGGGAAGGGCTTTTGAGGGTAAGCATGGAAATCTAATGATTATTTGTAAAATTGTTGCCATGGGTAAATGTGTTCAAATTTCCAAGGAATTGACAAATACACTTTTAGAACATAGATCTTTTGTAAATTGGGGATGCCTATGTGTTAGTTATAATTCAGATTTTCAAATGTGGGCAGCCTCCCAAATTTGAAATAGAAGAATTTATTTATAACTAATTGTATATTTTCTATAAAAGTGGCAATGGTTTTACAGATGTTGGAAAATGGCATGCCTCATCTTCAGTCTTCAGCTATATCTTCAATTCATTTAATAAAATAGTTAGCTAGAGCACTTGTCATGGTTTCCATGGTAACAAACAGAATGACTTTAGTAAACAGAAAATAAGCAATTTAAGGCTGTTCCATTAGAACTAAAAATAGAAGTGCTTCAGGCCAGGCATCACAATACACACTGGTTAAACACAGAGTCTGAGGAGATGCTAGAAATAGCCATTATGTACTTTCCTAATGAACCAAAATACATATTGATTTTACCACTTAAAATGACATTTCCTGAATCATTTAGAATATCATTGTGAATTTGCAAATTTGTTATTTAAGCAGTTTTGAATCTTTCAACATTTTAGGTATACCACTGACTGTAAAATAAAACATTAAATGCAAATTTTTGAAAAATCAATAAATAAAATGTGTGGAGATAGAGATCTAATAGATTAGTAATAGGGCCAGAGTAATTTTGCTTTTGCTAATAAGGAGCAAAGTCATGTATTCAATATAAATGCATGTAAATTGACCTTCTAGTACTAAGAATCATGAAATTATAGTGCTTTAGAAAAAAGCTCAGCTCTATGCATTGGCTCCACAACATATTAAATAAATGTAATTAATCTGGGATTTACTGCCCACTATCATTGTTTCCTGCATGTTTCTATTAAGCAATATATCTCCTCTAAAGTCAACTGATGAATCACATTCACATGCTTCTCTTTTAGCTTTGGGATTTAATATCTCCATCAATCTTGCATAGTCTCCTGGAAGACAGACAATGAAAGGAGATACATGGAATTCAGAAAAGAAGAAGACTAGAATACATTTTATAGAGCAAAAATATTTTAGCTGTATAATTCTAC
Source organism: Tarsius wallacei (assembly GCA_963574415.1). Lineage (NCBI taxonomy): Eukaryota > Metazoa > Chordata > Mammalia > Primates > Tarsiidae > Tarsius > Tarsius wallacei. Next base: position 28,143 of record CAUYQG010228050.1, on the reverse strand, counting down.
AAACTCTAAGTTCCATTGAGATACTAATTTTGTAAAGTAACATTACCCTAAGAAGTCATCACTGTGTACTCCTAAATATTTTTTTTGAAAGCAACATTGGGAGCAAGAACAATGGAAATATAATCCAGCAAACACTAACTTAGCAATGAAGAAACAAGTAGATCTATCTAATAATGTGGAAATAAGAGAACTGAACAAGTCTAGAAAAAAAAGTTTAGACCTTGTTTAAAAGAATCTTATTTTTGAAATTGGTAGTGTTTATTAAGAAGTATCTTATTTACAATAACATTATTCGCTATTTATAAAATTATACATGCAATTATATTATTATTAGTTAGACTCAGGTTCATTTCCATGCTTTGTCTCCTGAGTGAAAACATTCCCAAAGTGAAAAAGTGTGTTTATAAGTAACACTGCTCATTTTAATACAATTTCTAGAATGTGTGATAACTGTAGCCATAGAATAAGCAAACTCAAGGTAATCTGAATAATTATAAAAATTACTTCTTTATTAACAAATTGGTAGCATGCACCTAGTTCCAATTTCAATAAAATTTCAAGACTCTTTTTGAGCTGCCTTAAAGGTTATTTTATTCTATTGTCTATGATTTGTGTTCACAGGATATCCTGTTTTCTCAAGAAACAGTGCAGAATCCAATGGGAGTTGTGGGACATGGTGAGGTAGGGGGATAGGGAAGATCAAGGAGAAGCTGGGACCTACACCGTGGAGAAGGTCAAGGTATGAATCTGAAACTTTTTTCTCAGTTAGGCAGGACGTTATTGGAGACTGTTATGCAGAGATTGACATGATTTGACTTAAAACTATTCCTTGCATGTATATATGAAGAACAGCTTATAGAGGAAGCCAGGATGGAAGCAAGGAGGCTGGTTCAGAAAACACTGCATTGGTCCTGGAAAGCCATGAAAGTGTTTGGGAGCAGGATGATGCTATTGAAGGTGATAAGCAGGGATCTACTTGGGATGTTTTGAACTTAGAGCTTAAAGGATTTGCTGATGTATTGGATGTGATGTGAGATAATGAGAGGCATCCCAAGTGACCCATATGTGGTGGTTGAAGAACTTGAAGAATAGAGACACCATTTATTAACAGGAAAACATGGATTTGGGGATTATGTAAATCCATAGGTTTTGAGCATGTCAACTTTCAAAGTGCTTTTTAGATATCTAAGTGGAGACATCAAGAAGGGAATTGGATATAGAAGACTGCAGTTAAGTTCAGGGATTGGTCCAGACTAGAAATATAAAATTGGGAATCATTAGGGAATTGAATATATTTCAAGACTGGATGAGGTCACCCAGGGAATAAATATAGATGGAAAAATCTAGAGCTTGAGTCCAGAAGCACCATGGTATTAAAGAAGAGAAGATAAAGAAGAACTAGCAGGGATTGGGTAGGAACAGACAGTAAGGTGGGAGGACAGTCAAGATTGTGATGTGCTGGGAACAGAGAGAAGGAATTATTTCAAAAGGAGGTCATGATCAGTTGTAAAAATCTTGTTGATAGACACAATGAGGACTGAGATAAAATCATGGAGTCATAGGTAACTTTTTCAAGAGATATTTTGTTACATTAGAGGTTTTGAAACTCTTTGGGTTGTATTCAAGTGTGAATGAAAGTAGAGGAAGTGAACATAATTATAGAAAATTCTTTTGAGGTGTTTTACTGAACAGATAAACTGAAACCTGGGCGGTAGCTAAAAATTTCAATGTGATGAGATTTTGCTTTTTTTTAGGTTAGAGATATTGCAGTATGTTTATATATAAGTAGATTAACTTTTTAAAATAACTCCATTCTACATTTTGGTTGCATAAAATCTCACTATTTAGTAAGGCTCAGGAAAAGTCTAACTCCATTCTAAGACATAGTACTTTTCTAATTTTTGCTCCCTTGGCCAAATGCAACTCACTTCAGTGTTAATTGATTTTCCATGTACATAGTATCAGTATGAAATAGTGTATATTGCCTATGACTTAAGAGTACAAGCTCTCCAATCAGACTGTCTGCTGAATTCTGGCTCCAACCTTTATCTACCGAGTAAACCTTTATGATTTACTATACATCATGCACTTCAATTTATTCATCACTGGGGGTAATCTTTGTGTCATAGAATTGTTTTGGGAATCTACTGAGTTAATAACACCTATGTACCAGGATTAATAAAACCTGTGTACAGGATTCTCCTTGTCACTCTTTTCACATACATGATATGCTACTATGATAGGCATCAGTTAACTAAAGTGAGAATGAACCTCTTCCATCCCAAACATGCAGATTTATAAAGAAAAGGTACAGAAACTTTATATCAAGGATGTAAAACAGCAGGGAGTGGAGAGGAGAGTGGAGAAGATTAGTGCAGCGATTTCCTTAGGGAAGACTGGCCAATTTTTGTGAGTTTCCTTTCCTTCCACCTTTAAGAGTTGTCACCTTCCAAGGCCAGGCATAATGAGGGGACGTTTAAGGGTCCATCCCAAGACCTGTGAAATATGCTCCCTGCAGTGGGGAGTCACAGAAGATGAGTATCTAAACGCTAATGTGGGTGACAGTAGGTGAGCAGCAGGACCTCAACCCTACAAATAGAGGATGAAGAAGGATGACCTCTTTGCTTCTTCTCCAGAGTCAGGGGGTCATTGTGATTGGGACAGGCTCATGTGTCCAAATCAGTAGAAGGGCTGTGAGGTCGCTCTCCTGATCCATGCATGTGACTAACAGCCATCATAGGGTCCTCCTAGGATCAAGGATGAAGAAACTGCAGAATAAGAGCCAGGTGGTAAACTACCTGAAGATAGGGGAAAGGGGGGAATAAGCAAGGAGACCTGAGGTGGAGAGATAGCATCTGGGGGAAGGGTTCTGAAAGAAGGCAGGATCCAGGTACTCTGAAGAGCTCTCCCAGGTTCTCTGGGAGAGACATTATCTGCTCTGACCATCTGCTAAACCCAGAGAGGGTAAACACACCAGTCAGGTAAGAACTGTCTGGCTGTGCAACCTTTCTTCCCTTCTATCTTCTTCCTGGAGAGGGAGAGAGGGGCAAATAGCACCCAGAGTGTGGGGCAAGGGTAAAGAGTAGACATTTGAGGCCCACTTCCCATTGCAATCTGACCTGAAGCAGGTTGAGAGGCATAACTCTAGAAATGAGACTGTTTTTACAACAGAAATTGAAGGCTAAGAGTGACCCAACAAAGGAACCCACTATGTGCCAGTCACTATTCTAGGCACTAGGGTTTTAGAAGGAAACAAAATAGACTCAAATTCTTGCCATCAGGAATTACAATTTAGCGGTGTTGGAGGAGACAAAGTAAATAAGTGAAATCCATGGCAGATTAAATACTGATAGCATCAGAGAATGTCATTGAGGAAATACAGAAAAGGAATAGTGAGGAGAAAATTTGTAACTTTTAGTGGATTAAGAAAGACCTTGCTGAAGAGGTCACCTTTTAGTAAAGAATTGAGGAAGATGAGCAGTCAGTCATGAGTTCAAAATCACCATCCATAAACAGTGGTTAATTGCTCTCAATGAATAAAGTTCATGGGATGGTAAAAACCAAAAGTAAGCTGCATTTTGATCACAGTGTGATCTTCACACTGTTCAACAGAAGTCATGGAAAGTTCTCAGAAGAGTACTTGGCATGAAGCAAAACTTAGTAATGAGATCTATTATTTTTTGCCTATTGTGAGAGCGTCTCCAGAGGACAAGCTAACTCTCAAGACTCTGTGTAATTTCCTCCAATTCTTTACCATTCTTGGTACCACAGACTACACTGTTTATTCATATTTTGGGATACCAAGTAGTTATTATTCTTCTCTGAGCTGATGAGTTTAGTGAATGCCTGGGAATTTTCATTTTTTTCTAGTAGACTGGGAGGCCCTTTGAAGATTTAAAAATATCATCAGAGACTTGCCCTAAAAGAAAAACAAAATCCAGTAACCTCAGGATACAAAGGCCTCAGAAGGGGCAGCATTGTTCATCTTGAATTGAAAGGTCTTAGAAAAACAAAGGGGATTGTTTCAACTTTTAGAAGGAGAAAGTTATCTAGTCAGGAATGACTTAAGGCAGAGTAGGTAAAGGCACAAGTGAGAAACAAGCAACATTTGTACTTGACTTTTCTGTATCTACTGTTTCTTTTTATTTACTTCTTTCAGTGTGTCTTCTATTGATCTCTCCAGGTTTCCAAGGTGAAAGGTTTTGGACTTTCTTCTATCAAGGAGAAGGGTAATGAAAAATAATACTTTTTAATAGAATTGTAATTTCCACTCTCAGGAGAATTTTTTTAAGAAGGGCAGTGAAAAAATGACACTTAACCCAAGATGAATGCTAATGTAGCCTCTGTGAAGAAGAAATACTTTGTGTATTTAAGACCTTTCAGATATCCCTCAATTCACATCATACAAGTATCTGCCTGTCGATGTCAGCACCATTATCAAGTAAGTTGTGAGCTAAACATCTATGATGGAGTCCTAGAATAGGTCTAGAAACATTTCTGATAGGAGTTCACCTTATTTTTTTTATTTTTATTTTTTGAGATGGAGTTTCTCTCCATCGCCCAGGCTGGAGTGCAGTGGCACACTGCTCACGGTCACCCCAGCATCGACCTGCTGGGTTCAGGCAATACTTCTGCCTCAGCCTTCCAAGTAGCCAGAACTGCAGGCACTTGCTACCATGCCTGGCTAATTTTTTGACTTATTGTAGAAATGAGGTCTCACCTAGTTGCCCAGGCTATTAACCTGTAGGTTCAGGCAATCCCCTCAACTCAGCCTCTCAAAGTGCTGAGATTACAGGCTTAAGCCACCATACCTGGCCCACTTTATTTTTTTTAATAGATATTCATACTCCTAACAAGAACAGGAAACGCAACGGAGACTTTACCTTCACTTGTTTCTCTGTGGACAGTAGTATTTATCTTTTATGATTTGAGTAGTAAATGAGAGAAAAGCTTCAGAGTACAGTACCTAGCTCATGGAAGACATTTAATACATGATAACTCAAGGGAAAGGAATATTTTAACATTGTATGTATAAAACCTGAATATACCCAAAGAGTTATTCTTGTAAAAGGCCAGGAAATTCTGCACCTAAGTTTTTAAGGCAAGTAGGAGTAAATCTGGAGAAAAGAGAAGTTTCATGGAGAAGAAACACATACATAGTTCAAACCAATTTTACTTTAACAACTGATTACTTGGAACCTACTATGTACCAGACACTATTCTAGGCACTAGGGTTTCAGAAGGAAACAAAATAGACTCAAATCCTTGCCATCCTGTAGTTTATAATCTAGGAGAGGTGGGGGAGACAAAGTAAATAAGTAAAATCCATAATAGATTAAATGCTGATAGCATCAGAGAATTCATTGAGGAAATACAGAAAAGGGATAGTGAGGGGAAAATTTGTAATTTTTAGTAGATTAAGAAAGACCTTGCTGAAGAGGTCACCTTTTAGTAGAGAATTGAGGAAGATAAGGAGTCAGTCATGAGGATATCTGGAAAAATGGGTAACAAAGACCCTGTTAAGGACTGAACCATGTCTCCCCAGAATTTACATGTTGAAACCCTAACCTTTGATGTGACCATATTTGGAGATAGGGTTTTAAGGAAGTAAACAAGGTTAAATGAGGTCATAAGGTAAAAGCCTAGTCCAAAAGGACTTTGTCCCTACAATAAGAAAAAGAGACACAAGGAGTACATGTGCATAGAGGAAAGGCCATGTGAGGGCACAGCAAGAAGGTGGCCATATGCAAGCAAGGAAGAGTCTTCCCTAGATACCAAACCTCCTGACAACTTGATCTTGGATTTCCAGCTTCCAGAGCTGTGAGAAAACAAATTTCAGTTGTTTAAGCCACAGAGTCTGTGGTATTTTATTAAGGCAGTCTGTGGTATTTTACTAAGGTATTTTATTGAGACCCTGAGGCTGGAGTATGCCTGGGCAGGCAGCCAGTGTGGCTATAACTGATTAAGCTGAGAGGAAAGTGGATAGAGATCCAGGTTGGAGATGTAGCAGGGCAGGGGAGTAGGGAGGGTGTCAGACTTAGTAGTGCTGTGGGCCTTGTAATGACTTGGGCTGACAACCAGAAGCCACAGGATGGATTGTACAGGGAAAAGATAGGCACTAGCACATCTTTTCAGAGGATCATCTTGGCTGATATAAATACGTAGACCCATGAGATAGCTATGTTAGTTTCTTAAGCAACTTGGCTTTAATAGACTAATAGTACACTAGAATATGTATTATTAGGGGGAGTGATGGATGAGGCCTGAGTGGTAGGAGTCCATGCTTTGATGGCCTTCTACATTCTTGGAATTTTTGTTTGTTTGTTTGGTTGGTTTTGGGAGCATAGAAAATTGTTTTAAGCATGGGAGTGTGTTCAGAAGAAGTAGTTTAGTGTAAAAAGCACTTAGATATGGACTGTGTTAGGTATTAGTGATGCCTTGGAGAAGAGAAACCAGTTCAAAAGATACAGGAGCTATTTATTTGATTGAAGAGACAGAGGTACATTTAGAAAGACTATTTGATAACTCTTACACCAAATCATATCAACAAGAGTAAATAGGATAGCCAGTTTGAAAGGCCACATACAGTCTGCTTAGAGTGATAGATTCGGTCCTACTTGACTGTTTGTGGGAGGCATGTGACCATCAAGTAAAATGCTTGCCCATTTCTCTCATTTTATAAGTTACCTGGTTAAGACTAAAGGAGCCTACTGAAAACAAATAGGAGGAACTCATGTGAGCTAATCAAAATGCTTTCCACAAAGGCATTATAAACAAAAAGACTGAGTTGCCAAAAAGTTGGCAGTGGATCTGATAATACATTAGGTCTGGCATAATAATTATCTGTTGTATATATATATACACAGATTTAATATATTTAATATATACTCGCTAACATAATTAAATTATAAGAATTGTGAATTTATTTATTCTTTTATTATTCTCTACTTTGTCCATGCTGATAATGAACTTATTTAGATTGTTGGTGCAGTTGATGGAGTAACATGTCACTAGATTATCCTTTCAGAATTTCCAGGAGATGTTATATATATTTTCCTGTCATTTGAAGAATGAAGAACTAAGTTAATAAAGAACAATCTGATTGTCACATTCATGTTCTGCTCCAGGTAGTATTGACATTGTTTGAGATGCCAAAAGCATACATGATTTATGTTTTATTACTTATTTAAAATGATGTTAAACATCATTTTTAATGTTACCATTGAAAGTGGTAAGGCAGTTCCATTGAGTAGTAAATTTCTTGGATGTGTAGCTCTGTGTAGGTCCTAGAATTGGACAGATAACTTGGTTACTATTTAGTGAATGACTTTATGGGGATAACTTAATATTCCCAAGACTCAGAATCCTGCAAAATAGGGGAAGGAGGAGAGAATACACTACCTTATAGTGTTGTTAGGAAGGTGAAATGAGATGATTCATGTAAAGTACTTAGCAAGGAGACTGACATATAGAACATGAGCAATAAATGAGTGTGATTATTCACTGGGGTGAGAAAAATCAGTTTCTCAATTTGAAATAGTAGGTAAACTTCCTTTAGAGATTCAGTGATACAATCAAGTCATTCAACTCTTAAGAAACTGGAGATGAACTCTTCAATCAGGTTAATCCTCTTGTCTTTGGCTAAGAAGGCACATCAAGCAGCAATTCGATTGAGGATTTAGTAGAAGAAAAAACCTTTTTATCATGTAATGTAAAATGTGTTTCCTTAACTTTGCAGCCATGAGGTTCTTGGTTTATTTCTTATCTCTCCTCTCCCTGCAAAATGTTGCATTGTCTTTAAAAATACATTATATACCAGGTAACTTTTATGCCAGCAGAACTCAAGCTTCTTTCAGCAAGCTCCATTGCCAGTGAAACTTAGTATATAGTAGAAATGTGTGAAACAATATTTCTGGACTTGCTCTAGATACCATGATCAGCATTGGAAAGCACATTTTAGGAAAAAAGGTGATGCCAACAGCTAACATTTGCTGGGTGCCAGCCACTGTTCTGAGGTCTATATATGCCTTAATATCACTTGTAGCCTCACAAAAGTTAATGATGATAGTACCATTATCATCCCCATTGAGCAGATGTAGAGTGAGCCATGCATATAGCTCTCCTCTTTCTTGGTCTTTGGGTACTTTATGCCCTTTCTGTGTTGGGACAGAATGCTTGGGTTCTAATTCCTTCTTTATGTCAAGACTCTGAATCCCATGATTTTTAAATCAGGTGTATTCTAAGAGACAAAAAAAAAAAGCTTGTATAAGCAGTGGCTTAAGAATTTTAAAATCTTCCCATTGTTTTCTCTCAGTCTTGCCTTTTTCTACAGCACTCTTGGCTTAGGCAGAATTCCTTTCTGCCAACTGGGAGGCAGGAAGGCACTGGCTACTTGCCCAGTCTGTCCCCAGCCCCACATTTCATTGTAATCTATTAAGTCCTATACTGGCTTATGACCATTTTCCATCTATTCTTTTTGTCAACTGCTTAGAGCTTTCCAAGAATAAGGATGCTCTACTCTATTCTCTGAATTCCTCCATATTATTATCAGCACGAGTAATAACAACTACATGATTAAATTATGGCTACAATTTTCTGAATGTCTTCTATGTGCCTCATGTTTCTTATGAGAAAACTTTATCTCTGAGAAGTTTTTCAAGTAAGTGGCAGAAAAAGGGTTTGCACTCAGACCTGTCCTGTGCGCACTATTTTCCCTGCATCAGTGTGTCCCAAGGAGTGAGATGGTAATTGGTGTTACTGGAAAGGGTTTGCTGTAATTAATGTAGTTTAAGAAATGTCCTCCTCTAGGAGATGCTCAGAGCACATTAGTGTAATAGAGGTTTTAAGAAATTCTGCAAAAAAAACCCCAAGTAGATGTGCTTTGTTCAATGCAGCGTTTCCCCCAGTTTATTTCACTCTGAAGTCCTATTTTAGAGAAATTTGCGGTAACACCTAGCTCCTTGGAATGTCATTGGGAAACATTGAATTGTGTCAGGCTCCCTCCCTGTTTTAAAGACACCCTTCTGAGAGGGAGGAAAGTAAATATCAGAGGTCACCTAGGTGTGTATTGGAGAGGAGGAACACAGGAAACAAAGGCTGTCTCAGGAGAGGAAACAGAATGCCAAAGGTCACTGTCATCTATTCAATTAATTTTGCTTTGTATTGGTTCTGATCTGAGCTCTCAGGAATCCAATTAAAATAGCATTGTCATATTTGATCACATATCTTACAGCAATAATTTCTTCATAAACTTGTTCTAAGTTAAAAGGTTATTGTTAAATAAAGTATGATAGAGTTTTTCACAACCTAGAGCCAATTCATACTGCTTGACAGAAATCAGGTTTTATAGCATGAAAGCCCTAATTCAATAATCCATTAATATTCTACACCAGAAAGTTTATGAGCTAACTCTGTCATATCCAAGGAAATATTTTTGACTGCGTTTTCTCAAGAGGCATTTTCCTTCATTTTCAAAATAGGAGCATGTATAAATTTGACACATATCTGGAAGTATTTATACTCAGGTGTTAGGTTCTCATCATACTTAAAAACTTGATGATTAAAAAAAGCAAGCTCAGCTCTTTTTCTGTATTTGATAAACGATGGATAAATTATTTGGTGATTTACATTAGGAAGAGAAACTTATACATTTTCTGACTCATGAATCAAATGTAATCTCTTAAGATGCACTATTATGATTGTCTACTCCTCAACCCACCAGGTTCCTGTGTAATTTTGGAGCTTTCTGGATTGAATTAGTGTAGTAGGAAACATGAGTGTTAGACCAAGCTGAGGCTGATTTACAGTGCAGCCCTCCGTCTCCAGGTAAGCCAAGTCTAGATTTACAATCAGGAAATTTGGGACATGTTTATGACAACTTTTAATATTTTGTGTTTTTCTAAACTCAAGTAAATATTTGACTATTTGATTCAATTTTTTTTTCACAACATGTAGTCAAGCTATCAAGCCTCAAATGTACTTAAAGCAGGTCCACCCCCACTAAACTGCCATTTGTTTAGTCAAATTGCATTAACACTTAACTGAATGAGTTGACTCAGAATATGAGTAAATCTGCACATCACCATGGTATGTGCACACAACTGTCAAGGTCAAAACACAAAGAGAATTCTAACCCGCCACGTACCATGTGGATGTCATTGCTAACTGAGGCTGTACATGGCTATATGCATGGTGTGCTCTGTTCATGATGTCTGTGTGACTGGAAATAAACCATACATTTTAGTTTATGTTTGTAACTTTGGAGCAAGGACAAAAGTTACAAACACTGTGAGTCTATTTCATATCTTGGAATGAGTAAAATATATTGCAAATTAATAAAATTTCAAAGAATGTGTGGGTTACCTAATGTGTACAAGGAACTGTACTAGAAATTGTAGGAATTACAAGCATGGCTACAAATAGGGATCTTTTGCAAACAAAACAAAACAAAACACTTGTGGAATGTGATAGACTATCTGAGGAGAGGACAAGTTATTCTTCTCAGGGATATGCAAGTTTTCATGATAGACATGAAACTGGCCCAATTTCCCTATAGAACTGATATGTATGAGATTTTATGACTAAACATAGAAATTGACCCTCTTGATATTAAAACTTGAAGCTTACATTTGCTTTATCTGAGATCCTTCCTCAAGCAAAGAACTAAAAGTCACCAGAACATGAAATCCAGACACTGGGATGCCAGATCCTTCACTTTCATCATTACTTTCTTATCCCTCCCTAATGACTGTTTTACATTTCCTTCCCTAATACATAAACTCCAATTTCATTTGGCTCCAGGGAGATGGATTTGAGACTGATCGCATTCTCCTTGGCTAATGTGACCCAATGAAAAAGCCTTCTTCCCTGGCAATACTCATCTCTGTGCTGTGAGTAACAGGACCTCAACTGAAACCCTTGTATTTTGGTACCAGAAGCATGCTTAAAGCTGGGCCTAACATGATTGTGATATAAAGAAACTGGGAGGAGAGGCATTTCAAGCTGAGGAAAAATACAAGCAATGAAGAAACATGGTGACTCCAGGGCTAACTTAGTGGTGTGTTGCCCCTTCTGTGACAACCTATGGTTTTGTCCCCATGCCTGGTACTTCTAATTTTGCTAATAGCTAACTTTGATTAAACACTTGCTCTGGGGCAGTTATTATGCTGAATTCTTTATGTGCGCTATCTCACGGGAAGAATAAGTAAGCTCTGAGTCACACAGCTAGTGTTTTGGAGAGTTGGTATTCTGACCTTGATGGTCTAATGCATGTCAAGGTCTTCACACAACATAGTGATGGCTTTCTTTTCTACCTATTCATAGGCAATAGGAGTGACCTAAGATAAGCAGAATTTTGTGGGTCAACTCCAGCGCACATCTTCAGGATTCTCTATTTTATCCAACACAGAAAAAGGCACACTTTAAAACAACAATTAAATCATTGAAAGTGATTCAGACCTCTTTTGAGAGTCCTCTGCAATAGGTATACAGATCTTACTGGGGTTACAATTAGGGTCTTTGTGTACATTAGGGACAAAAGTGATAGAAACAGAAAAAGATGATAGTGAAGGTATTTCTCTAGTTACCTTAGCCCTCTATCACAAAAATTACTATTCTGTTTGGCTATTGCAACTTGGAATTTTAATTTTTAATTTTAGTTTTTAAACATCAACATTATTTTTACAGAATAGCAGAGGGAGCAGAATGTTCTAGAAAACTAGTGACAATTGGGTTTTTTCTTTCTATTGGTGGTATCACATTTAAAATGGTCCAACTTTAGTGGAGAATACTCTTCTCCCAGACCTTGACACTAGGTCTTGGGGTATATAGGACTTGACATCTGCTCCCTAAGGCTACCAAAGGCAAGGGCCTGCAACAGATGTCTGACGGCAGAGATTGCTTTGAAAATGCCTTGTCTTGTGCTGGATGTATTTTTCCAAAAGTGGTTGCACAGAAGAGGGAGAGATGCTTTATTTCAAATGACCACTGAACATGTTTGTTGCTGTTTTTATGTCCTACCCGAAACTGGATTCAAGACCCAGTTTAGGACCTTTTCCAAGTAATAGGGCAGTGACTGCTATTATCTAGCAGAAAATTTTTGAACCCATAGGGAAAGATGCAATATGGGGATTTATTCATACAGCAGCACACATGTATCTGAGTGACAGCATGTGTTTCTTGTGTCCATGAGAGGCTATGAAGTGCAATGGTCAAGGCTAAAGCCTCACTGAATTGCCAGGGATTAATTCCTGGGGGTGTCACTTCCCAGTGTTTGATCTTGGATTAAGTTACATAACTAAAGAGATTCAGATTTCTCCATTTGCAAAATTGAGATGATAATGTTACCTATTTTCTGAGGAAAAAAATGATCTTACTATCTGCAAAAAGTTTAAAACATTGCCTTACACATTAAAAACACGAGTCATCATTATGATAAAGAAAATATCAAAGAATAATATTGAGTTCTATGATCAATAAATTATTAATGAAATGATAGGGCCTAGTCATTTTTCTTTTTAATTGGGAAGGGGGAAAAATGTGCTTGTGGTATACACATTTCCCTTGTGACTATCTGGCTGCTTACACTATACACTTTCTGTTCCTATTAGCCTGTAGCTATAGTTGCTTCCCTAGACCTTGCCTCTTTTCCTGATTCTTATCCTTTATGAAAATTTACCAGTCCATATATTTACCCAAGAATCTTATTGAAGTACCTCCTGACTTCAGAGACTTACAGGACTTAATTTTCAGATAAGAGAATAAGTCTCACCTATGGGTTTGAAAATTTTTTTATAGATAATCCCCATGCTCCTCTGGTTTTACTCATCACTAGGAATACATTGGCTAGAAAAGCTGGGGTTAATTCCATCAGCTGAAGGTTAAGCTGTTAGCTTCTCTAAACAGGAATCTTCTCTCAAAACACCAATGACACCTTCTTTTTGCCTGATGACTTTGGAGCTGATCAGTGAATGTGTCAATATGTTATCTCTCTTAGGTAAGCTAAGTGCATTTAATAAGAACTTTTTGGAGATAAAGTTCTATATCAGAGAAGTTTCTCTAAAGATGGAAATTTGGGCCATCATGGTAAGCCACTTGGGAGAGAATTTTTAATGTCAGTGAATACTTTTATAATTCTTCAAATAGTACAGAACTGGAAAAAAATAAAAGAATGAACACATTGGAGAGATTACAACAGACAATATAAAGTCACTAGCAAAGCTGGCCTATTATGTATTATATTTGAAAATAAAGAGATTAAAATTTTAATATGAAAGGAATTAATTTCCTAGATTCTTTCCCCATATTGTTCCTGTGTATTGCTAAGGACAAAGAAAGCAGATGACATTATAGCGTTAATGCTAATAGGAAAAAGGAAGAAGCCAACATTTGGCCATCTAGCAACATCTATGGAAAAATATAGTAAGAAGACCTTGTACCAAAATTTCAGTTAACAAGTAGACAATGAATTGATTTCATCGATATTCTTTAAAATGTTGCCACTTCTAAGAACTGCACTTGAGAAACAATAAGTATTTTGGAGTCTCCGTCTGGAATGTATGGACGGCTTCCCAGAAAGGTGAAATCAAACTGCATCTCGATGGGGAATACATAGATATTTCCAAACTAATTGCAGAAACCAAGATTGTATGGAATTCTTGGCAAAATATAGAGACCTTAATGGTACTTTGGAACCTAGCTTTAGGAAAAATAATTGAACAGTGGCATACATTGCTCCTAAGGCACAATCTCTCTAGGAAGAAATTGGATGGTGGTATAAATACCAATACATTTTACTGGATTTCTTCGGTTTGCCCTTTCATGTTCATTTTTCATGCTTCTCCTCCTGCTCATAATGGAGAAAAGATGCTGCAAAGATTTCCTTATACTTTGGCTTGCTGTTGAGTTTCAGCCAGTGGGAATTTCTAGCAAGATATTGGAAGGAGAGAGGAGAGCAATGTTGGAATCACTGTAATCCCCAGATTCCAACCCTACGGGGTTGCAGTAGGTTGGTTGCATATTTCACTAAAGTTTTCATTTCTGTCAGCCCTCAGCATATAGGTGTGTCTCAGAGTTTCCATACTAATCATTCCATTTGCTTGTTCCTCTGTTACTCACCTTGGGATACAGCACAGGCTTCTCTTAAACCCTATGTGAATTTCTGCAAATAGTCTCATCATTAATTCTCCTCAAATTACCCATTTTGAGTGTTCCAAAATGTTTGGATCCTGAGTCATACAGGATACAAATATTACCAGACAAGTACTAGAATGTTGGTAAGCAGACATTCCATATTTAAAGAATAAAAATATAGCAAAATACTAAGATAATGAGAATCAGGTGGATATGTTAAGATACGACAAGAAGAACCTACATTAGGCCAGATAATAATAATATGGCACTACATTTGTCCCCATATAGATTGGCAGAAATCTTAATCAGGATGAAGTGTGGGTGTCAGGTATCTGGAGAAGATAAATGACTTTCCAAGATTAAATTCCTTAAGAACTCAGAGATGAAATATAATAATTTAGTTCTATGTGGTGGTCAGAAAAATGACAAATTACTAAATGGTAATTTGCCATGATCAAATTCAACATTTTAGTGAAAGCGGGAAGAACTCAAAAGTATTCATCAGAAGGGGCGTGCTTAATGACAGAAAATAAAACAAAGAAACAGCAAAAACTAACAGAATATTTAAAACATTACAAAAAAAAATTTACTCATTAATGCCCCAGAGGAAACCTCAAAGTCATTTAAAAGCACCATGATGTGTTTCCAAGAAAATAACTTGGTCACAAATCATACTTAATTAAGTGACAAAATGATACACATGAATAAAGAAACCAAAAAAAAAAAAAAATTTAATGCTTTTTTTCAAAATGAAGAAATTGTGAAAGAGAATCAGGGAACCTAGTAAGAGCTGAAGGTCAAGTGTAAAGTCGAAGTTAAGCCAAAAATAATTAAAGGGGAACTTGAAAAGAATCTCTAAGTCAGTAATTAAAATCGCAAGTTATTGGAAGATTAAAAAACAGAGGACTTGAAGTAATGAACAAATTTGATCACTGAAGATACTCAAGGTAGGAAAGAAACAACTCAACTAAAAGTTAATCTATTAGATATGAGAGATTTTAGAACTGAGCTATACAAGTAGAATGCATTGAATGTAATGGACAAAAACAATATAAATAAATCACCTCCTTAATCAATATTTAAAGTACTCAAGTCATGATGCTGGTACCTCAAGTTTGTCATCTATTATTTTAATGACCAATGCATAGGTCCCTGTGATTTCCATAATAAGAATTCAAAAGAGAACAGATTAGAGTAGCACTTCCATTTCAGGCAAGCTGTTGGCATCGGTAATAAATTGTGAGGATACTAAAGCCCACTGAAAATAATTGGTGTTGGTGGAAATGTAACATTTTACTGTAAGGAAAATCCTGGTCTGTTTCATCTATTGGAAATATTTGGGCTTAAATAAAAACCAAGCAGAACCAAAATGAAAAGAAAAGAGAAATAAAACCGAGAACAGAAATTGTTAGCTGACCACTCTGGGCCTAATGCTGTGGTAAGAATTTTAATACACTCATTAGATTCTGACAGTGTTCTAGGGTGGAAGTTACTGTCTCCATTTTTATAGAGGAAACAGACTGAACAGGATCTATAGCCACCTCGCTAACTGGCTAAAGTCTAATTGCTCTTAAGTGGAATTCAGACACTTGCCCAGGTCTGTCCTGTTCTTAGTGCCTTGTTTATTTTTTGCATTCTTTAGACTTTTAAAAAACATTTTTAACATATTTATCATAAGTTTTAGAATGCTTTAAAAATTGAATGACAGTTCAATTTGGGTAGTACTTTACAAAAGATAAAGAGTAAAATCAAAAATAAGAAAAAAAAAGGGTAGAAATAACTGGGCATTTTTCTGGCTAGAAATCATTAACAGTATTTGCCAGGCAGGATATTCTAAAAAAGTCCCCCAAATTTCACACCCCTTGTTGTGCACACTCTGCATAATTCCAGTGACTATGAATATCATGGACTTAGACACCCACAATTAATTTATGTTATATGGCACGTGTGACTGTAATAAAGGGAGAGTATTCTGGTGTGCTTAGATGTAATCACATGAGACTTTTAAAACCGAAGATTTTTCTCTGGCTGGTCACAGAAGAGGAACCATATGTGTTCCTGTTGACCTGGAAGAAAGCAAACATCCACATTTGAACTGCTGCTGAGAAAGGAAGCCCCTCGGAGCTCAATGAGTGCTGAATGGACAACTGATAGGAAAGTGGGAACACAATCCTAGACCACAGGAAAAGAATTAACCACAGCTCCAGGGTGACAGCTTGATTTCAGCCTTCCAACACCTTGAGCAGAGAATCCAGTTACACCCTGACCAGACTTCTAACCTACAGAACGGGGGACTGATAAATGAATGCTGTTTAAAACTACTACTTTGTGGAATTTTATCATTCAGAAATAGGAAACTATTACATGGCAGAAACTACTTCTGGAATTTGTCTTATCTGACATTTTTACCACAGTTCAGGCCATTGAATGGTGAAATTACAGGAAGCTTGTGCATATAGTAAAAGTTCGATCTGTGGGGAGTTGTAGAGATGATGGATGACTCTTCAACAGCAGTTATGACTCATTAAAGAGCTACAGGAAGCATTGTTCCTTTAGGCCTTATCTTAACATGCTACTGTTGAGAAGACCCAAAACATTTCTGAGCATCCACAGGAAGGGTGTTGGTAACTCACTAGAAACAAAAAGTCTGGAAAAATACATCTAATTAATTGTTTCCTGGAATAAGGTGAAGAGTTACCCTTCTTAACTAGACAGCAGGAAATACAAAGTCCACACGTGAGCAACTAAAATGAGCAATAGGCCAGGTTTTCTTTTTTACCTCTTAAGAATAAGCCTGACCTAAGAAGATTCCTTCTCTCCTCTGCAAACCGAGTAGATGACTGTTTCATTCTAGGGCTCAGTATGAGGAAGCATAAACCTCCCCAAATAATCCACTCTAATAATTTTTTTTTTTTGGTAATAAAGGTGAAAACTTGCTTCAGAATTTTTTTTCTTATTTTTTAACTAGGTTAAACTTTGGTGTCCTTAAAGCTTAGAGGTTGGAAATCCAAAACAGGTTGGCAGGGCTACATTCCTTCTGGAGACTTCCTTGCCTTTTCCAGTTTCTAGATGCTACCTGCATCTTTTGGTTCATGGCCCCTTCCTCCATCTTCAAGCAAGCAATGTAGTATCCTTAAATCTCTGTCTCTTATTATCACATCTCCTTCCCTCTCAGCTTTTCTGGGTCATATCTCCTTCACTGACTGTGATCCACCTACCTCCATTTAATAAGGGCTGTGTGATATCATTGGGCTCACATGTATAAATCAGGATGATCTACCCATCTCAAGATCCTTAACTTAATCACATCTGTATAGTCCCTTTTGCTATGTAAGGTAACACATTCACAGGTTCTGAGGTTTAGGGCATGAACCTCTTTCCAAGGCCATTATTCAGCCTGCCACATGGAATATCTTTTATTTATGTATCTTTGTCTATAATACTTCTAGAAAGAAAAGACCATGACATTGAGATATCAAAAGCTTCTGTTGAAAACATTTTATATGTATATACAGATTACTTCATGTAAAAGATCAAAATACCTAGCATCATGAGTGGGGGGCTCCAGAATTGCCAAATGGAGGAGCATAGGTGTGGCAACCTGGTAAAAACATAGAAGCTAGGACACTTACTTAGAAGATGTTTTTTATAGAAAACTATATATATACTTTTTACAGTAGTTTCATGTTAATTTGGAAGTAAATTGAGACCAGAGGATAATGAGACTCTTGGAGGTAAATCCTTCTCTTCTTTGCCTCCATCAAGATAAATCCCTCGGTTTTGACACCACTGTGTTCATAACCCTGGCTAAAGGGATTGAGGAAAAGAGTCAAGACAGGCAGGTTGGTCCTGCTGTGTGGAATTTACTTGGGGTTACAAGGGTTAAGTTAATCCTGCTCTACTTGACGTTTTATTTTATCCTTTAGGTCAGCTCAATATTAGCATGCCAGTGTGCCTCAGTTTCACTCAGTGTTTTTGGATATACATGGCATATTTGAAAATTAGTACTTAGTTTTTGACTTGAATTTTACCTGACACAATCTAAATTAAAAGTTCTCTTTGTGACATGCTGAATTTAATATTCATGTAGACACTCAAGAGTTTTGAACTAAATTGTTAGGAAACCTAAATCCTGATAATAATATGGGACTTTTAGGTTTTAGGGTTTTCTAGTTCTTGTAGTCTTCTTGTTAGCTGCCTATATGTATGTTACCTGTATGTAGATTAGCATCTTCTTAGTGTACATAAAGACTTAGTGTATATAGAGACTTAGTAAAGTACTTGCCATATGACAATAAGCACAAATATTCTGATCTATTTAGGTAAGTTTCTATATATTTTGACAGGATCATTGTTCTAGTTTTCTTGTTTGTAAGACCCTAGCGTAAGATAATTTTCCAAATAAAGATATTCATTACAGCGTTTTATATACTAACTCAAATTGTTTAAAGTACCTACGTATCTTTTACATATATTATATTATCGATAAATTAGAATACAATGTGACTGCAAAAGCTAATGACACATATTTCTAAATATTGCTATGAAACTATGTTCATATTACATAGTGAAGAATTCAAAAAATGGCTTGAAAGATAAGCATTTACAATTCTATATATTTTTGTTAAACATATATATATATAATTATGAATGCTTAGATTCAAATCTGGAAACACACTTATTTTTCAAATTGTTAATAATTAAAACTAACATTTATTGAATACTTACTATATTCCAAGCTCTGTTCTAAATGCTTTGTATTTATCATTTTATAAAATTCCACAGCAAACAAATATGCTAAAATCTTCATTTTATATATTTTATATATGAAACCAAATTATAGGGAGATTAAATAACTTGCCAGTGACACTTGGTTTTTTAACACTAGCCTTGGGATGTGACCATTCAGAGGACTCTTACTTCTAACTTTCTCATGAACTATGCTGAAATTTTCAATAATGAATGTGTATTACTTTCATAATTATAAAAAAGCAGAAATGTGTTTTTTCATTTGGGAAAAAATGACCTCACAAAAGAGGAAATTAGTTGCAAACACCTGGCTGCAATTTATCTGACATGATTATTTAAAATGTGAGGGAACTGATATTTGAAAACATGTTTTACTGAGTCTTTAAAATCCATTAGTTTTTCAAATATATTGAAGCTAGATCCCCCAAATCCTCATACAAATAATTGAATAAAAATGTATTTGTTTAGTCTTCATGTGCAAATTCCATTTTTTCCTAAGAATTGATTTTCACAGCAAGTTGCAAAACACATGAAAAATATCTTCATTTTAAAGTTAGTTTATGGGAAATTAAAAACATATAGCATCAATATGATGAAACCACTAAAGGAGTCTGTTTAGAAAATTATGTTGGTTTTAGTCAAATTGTATTCACAGGAAGAAATGAAGGACGGATGCATTTGGAAAAGTCATGCAGTAGAGCAGTGGGTGTTTTCTTTATCTATTGCTGTGTCACAAACCACCTCAACACTAAGTGGCTCAAAACAACAATATATTATGATCTCACTTGGTTCCATCAGCTAGATTCTTAGCTGGGTGGTTCCTGCTTGGGTTCCTTAAGTTAGATTGTGACTGTGGCTACAGTAATTTGAAGGCTGACCTGTGTGGGACATCTAAGATGGTACACTTAAATGGCTGGCAGTTTTAGTGGAGTAGTGATTGGGAGCTCAGCTAATACTATTAACTGAAATGCTTACTTGTGCCTTTTCCAAGTGGCTCAGGTTTCTCATAAAATGATACCTACATTTGTAAAGAAACATCCAAACAAAGGGTGTTCAATTGCAAGCTTTCTAAGAGGCAGGAAGTGGAAGCTTTTGGTCCAATTAAAGGCTAAACCTAGGACCAACACAGCTTCACCTCTCCCATATTCCATGAGTCAAAGAGTTCACAGTGTCCACCCATATTCAAGGGTTTAGAGAAACAGATCTCCCCTCTTGATGGAGCAGTGGCAAGAGATGGGAGATGGGGGAAAGGATATTGTTGCAGCTGTCCTTTGAAAATGCAACCCACTACAATTGATTAAAAAATAGCTTTCACCTGGTCTTTGTAAAATATATTTGATATAAAAAAAAGTTATGTCATTAACAGGGAAAGATTAAATTTCTGAAAAAAAATGAGTCTGGTTACCACAGGTAATATCGTCCCAGGTGATAGTGATTGTTATAAATAATGGTAAATATGCCACTTTACATTTATGACAGTCTATTTTTCTGTCTCAGTTTCTTCTTCTTCTTTTTTTTTTTTTTTGAGTAAGAGTCCCACTCCGTCGCCCAGACTGGAGTGCAGTGGCCACTCCCGGCCACCGCAGCCTCGACCTGCTGGGTTCTGGCGATCCTTCCGCTTCAGCCTTCCAAGTAGCTGGAACTACGGGCACGCTCTACCATGCCCGGCTGATTTTTGATTTATTGAAGAGATGAAGTCTCACCAAGTTGCCCAGGCGGGTCTCAAACCCGCGGGCTCAGGCAATCCACTCACCTCAGCCTCCCAAAGCGCGGGATTACAGGCTGAGCCACAGAGCCCAGCTTCAGTTTCTTCTTTTATTCCTTTGATTATTGGTTATTGAGGAATGGAGGTTCATAGAGTGCAGATAATGGTTGGCAGTTAACAGTGAATCCACAGAGAAATTTCTGGTTTAATTATAAGAGAAGCTTGCCAATAATTGCTGTAATCTTCAAAGCTAATAAACAAAAGAAGGAATATAATCCTTTCTTTGTAATTGTGGCAATATTATGCATCTGTGTACCCTGCAATTTATAAAGCCCTTTCATATATATTGTTGTTTTGAGCCTGCATAAAACTTATGCTCTATATCAGGAAATTGAAGGATATGTCAATAAAGTAACATTCTTGAGGTGGCATAGCTAGTAATGGGGATTGATATGTGGGTTTTTCTGTCCTCAAACTCCCCCTCTTCCACACTTTTTTTTGCAATTCCTTGTTAGGCTTTTGTTGCCAAAACTGTTTGAAAAGCAGAGGAAGAAAGAATGTGAAGGGGCAGTGGGTAAGAGCAAAGGCTACTTAATGTGATGTGGGGCAAGTTACGTGACTTTTTAACTCAAAAGAGAAATAAAATAGCAATAATAATAATAATAATAATGGTGCCTATCTTGTGTAATTGTTGAAAAGGTTAAATTAGAAAGTAAAATAAAGTCAAAAGAATTGTTTGATTGTATTATTTTGCTTTCTTACTATGGAATCATCATCACTATTATTAAAATGACAAAATGGTACAGTAAAGAAAACATGGAGTCAGTCAGATCTAGTTTTTATTTTTCAGTGTAATTGGTAAAAATTGCTACAATATTTTTAGGCACAATTCATCACATTTAGACTCCTCAATTAACAGATATAGGACAGAGAGTTTAAAGAACTAGACTCCAGAATAATATATAATTTCTAGAGAACTCTTAATTACAAGGCCAGGTTCAAAGAGCTCTTATGAGAGAATTGTAATAAATCATGCGAGCAAAAACAGTGTGAGAGTCTGCTGTGATATGTAACAGCAGGATAAGTGATAAATGTGCTGAATTAAGGCAGAGATTGCCTAAATACTCTCAATATTTACTATCAATCCTAGTATCTATATCATTATTTTCAAAACTATTGCATTTTAGAAATCTTATATATTTTTTAAAAAGCTAGTCTCTCTTAGTGTATCCTTTTTATTGACTTCACAACATGCAACCAAGATACTCATGATCATTTTACAATATCATCTCCAAGTTGCCTAATTGATTCTTTTGCGTCATTATCAGTCTTCATCATAGCCTCATAATCATTAAAGTTACAGGTTGAACATAAAATGTGACAAGAAAACAAATGAGACCAATGAAATGATAATTATAACTTATACTAATGGGGTAAAGTAGCCCACAAAAACGTATCTGCATGGACTATATAGCTGAGCTAGGGGTGGCACCTCTGTACACATCGAGCAGGTAAAGGGTATGGTTGTGTAAATGAAATATGTTTGTCACAAATAATATTTACTAGAAGGAGCTCTGAATTATGTGAAAACAATTTACAATGTCTAGCTCTATCGTAAAAATGTATTAGTTAACAAAACAGGGTAAAATTTATTCTCATTTTTAAAAACACCCACTGTGGGTTTTAGTTATAGTTTTCTAAAATATTTATTTGCTGGGATATAAACTTGACCTACATGTTTGTCTGTGATGAAGTTGTCTCTGTTTGAGGGTAAACTCCAAATAGTGAGGATGCCAATGTAAGAGTAATTGTTGTGTGGCAACTAGCCAGAACATTGTGTTTACAGAATTCAGTGAAAGTAAATGTCAAATTGCATTGCTACAAAATTTATGAATCAGGGAAACAAGTTTTTCTCTATGTTTGGAAATTGCATTTCTGAAGTATTCCTCTGTCTTTTCAAACTTTCTCCTGAATGTAAAGTTCTAGTCTTAGAGATGCCTGTGCTGAAAAGCTCTTTTTAACTACCCCACAAGTAATTAACTTTTAAACATAACCTCAGAACAGGAGCAAAAGTGGCACACCATTCTAAACTCAAAGAAAATTCAGGGGAGAAAAGAGGCCATGGACCGAAAGGCAAGGGCCCACTTGCCCAGGCGGGGGACAGATGGACATCAGAGAAGGAAGATGGGTGTCTAGCAACCAGGGTTAAAAAGGGACAGCAAACAATGTCTGTCCAATTCTGCTTATCCTTTGTATATAAAAGGATACCTGCAGTATTCAAAGTTAAAAGTTTTATGTCTTTCAACCAGTGAAGCCAGTCAAGTACGAAAATGAATTAGGTAACTTTTAGAACATATAGTTTTAATGTCTATATAATTCCTCAGACACTGAAGGAGTACCAAATGAAACTACTATGCTTTCATGACCTGTATTCAAAATAAAAATAATTTTACTTCTATAAACACTTTGATTTAAAAATATTGCAGAATTACAGAAGATTAATGGGGTTGTAATCAAATGAGTAATAGCTCATTCCGTAATTTACTCTTTTTGAAATAACTAAGCATGAGGGCCATTTTCTCCCAGTATGTTTGTTTGCAAGGGTGTCTGATGTTAAAATGGAATAATTCTTATATAAAACTATGGTTGTCACACAGCTTCATTTTAAAAATATAGAAATTGAATAACTTTCTAAAAGCAATCTGGACATGGTATTTGCACTGACTGTTAGAGTTTATAGCATGAAAAGTTTTTGCTCAGTAGATTTCTCTAAGTTTGCAATTTTTATTTACATTCTAGCAAGACCTTAATTATGCATGCAATTTCTGTTGAACATCCATTCTGTTGATATATAATGCATATGCTTCCCTTTTCTTTTCCTTTAAACACTATCCTTATTTTTATTTATTTTATTTATTTATTTATTCATTTATTCATTATTTATTTATTCTGCTGTGACTGTTGCTTTAGCTATGGAGCAAAGATGTAGTAATTGCCATTGCTCCTGAAAAGAATCAGCATTTCCTTTTCTTTAAAAGTTTTTTTAAATTTTTAAGTGAAAAGGAATACTCTTTTTGCCTTGTAATATAAAAATTCTAATCAAATTTTTACTTACAATTAATGATTGACTTATAATAATGATTTCATTAAAATATTGCTCATATATAATTAAAAAGTTAGATAATATAGACAGGCTTTAGTTATAAGGATGTGGGCTTGATAGCTCCTTTTGGATGTATATATGCCACTGTGTGAACACTGTGCATGTCTCTCTTATGGGTGTTGGACATCTTGTGCAGTATCCTTCTTTCCTTCCTTTTTCTTTTCTTTTTTTTTTTGAGACAAGGTCTTGCTCTGCTGCCCAGACTAGAATGCAGTGGCATGATCATAGCTCACTGCAGCCTCAGCCTCCTAGGGTCAAGCAATCCTTTCACCTCAGCCTCCTGCATAGCTGGGACTGTAGGCACATACCACTATGCCTGGCTAATTTTTATTTTTATTTTTTGTAGAGATGAGGTCTTCCTCTGTTGCCCAGGCTGGCCCAACTACTGGGCTCAAGGGATACTTCCGCCTCGTCCTCCCAACTAGCTGGGATTCCAGATGTAAGCCACTGTGCTTGGCCCTTGTGTAGTGTTCTGAACTAGTTGCCCAGTAGCTTTAGGATGAGTCCAGGCTGCTGCAGCTCAGGTAAAGAATAAGAGAGTAGTTATTCTTAGCTCAGATGATAGAACACGAGAGATGGACTTGTCTCTCTTTTGGCTCTGATCACTTGGGTCTGGGCTTTGAGGAAGCTGAGAATCTTGACAGGAGGTAGGAGAAGGGTGGTTTCCGCCAAAGAGAAGCAGCTTGCTAGAGAATCCCAAATGAAATGCAATCTTGCAAACCAGCTATTCAGTGTCTATGTTACTTCATTTGTCTTACCCACGTTGGTGTTCCTGGGCCTATAGCAAGGACTCATTTAAATATTTTAGCACAAACTCAGTCCTCCTAGAATGCATCTTTTGAGTTTGGTGTCCACAGCTGTACCATGTAGTCCAGGGGGATGGTGGCAACAAAGAAGGATGCTTGCCCTGGTGGAGAGTGCACCACTTTTGCCAAGGCTTCAGGACGAGGGTAGAGTTTTTCTTCAAACTATCTTTTAGCTGACTCAGAAACACAAGGTCACTTTTCATAGGGTAACTATTTTTGACACTTGTAATTTAAGAGACTGCCACTAAATGAAGGATAGCATATTTACTGAGTTTAAATGTGCAGGGATAAGCACCTTCCAGGCAGGGACAACTGCCAAGGGCTTGAGTTTGAGCTCTGCTACCTACTAACTGAGGAAACTTGCTTTCTTCATCTGAGCATTTAGTTAATACTAACTTCCTTGTGGGTTATTTTCTGCATGAAATCCGATGATGACTTATACAAAAATGCTAGATAGATAGCTAGTGCCATTTAGTAAGCAGCTGGTAACAGTTTAAAGACATGCAAGCAGGTTGCGTTTTAATTACCCCGCCTTATATTGTATTTCTTGATTAACACATTATAGGAACTTATACACACACACTTCTCAGTGGTGGTTTTATTTGCATGGCTTAAAACATGAGGCAATTATGCTTCTTCTTGCTAATAACAAATCTTAGGTAAAGAGTGTAAGTTTACCAGAAAAGAATACCTTTGCAAAGATTCGATTTCATGTGTTGTGACCTTGAATTGCCAATATGACTGCTTACCTACTATTCTAAAAAAAAAAGTAAAAACTGTAAAAAAAAATAAAAAAAAAAAATAACAAGTAGACCGGGCTAGATGTCTCAGCCTGTAATCTCAGCACTTTGGGAGGTCGAGGCGAGTGGATTGCCTGAGCCCGTGGGTTCGAGACCCACCCAGGCAACTTGGCGAGACTTCGTCTCTACAATAAATAAAAAACTAGCTGGGCGTGGTAGCATGCGCCTGTAGTTTCGGCTACTTGGAAGGCTGAGGTGGATCGGCGGAGCCCAGCAGGTGAGGCTGCGGTGGCCGGGAGCATGTCACTGTACCCCAGTCTGGGCAACAGAGTGAGACTCCAACTAAAAAAAAAAAAAAAAAAAAAGTAAAAACTGAGTTCAAAGTTTACAAAGTGTAAACTACAAAAAATTAACACAGCTTGTTGGTTGTTGGGCGAAAGCATATGATTTGACTTCTGAAATGAAATCCTACTATACATTAAGAAGTGACTTCATAGCACTGTCTCCTCATGGTTACAGACAGTGTCTGAATCTGACAATCGTTCAACTTACAAAAAACATTAATTTCTACTCCCTTCTTTTCCTTATTAACATTCTCTTGCACCTGGTGTGTATAGCAATGATTTATTGTGTGATTGTTTAAGAAATATATTTTCCCAGTAAAACTTGCAGCTGCTATCAGAGGCTTTAAAAGTTGTTACCTAGAATAAAGTTTCCATTGAGCATCCATTCTCTAATAGCAATACACTGGCACAATTCAAAATTATTTTCTTTCAAAACTTAAAACTTGTTTTTTCTTCTAAATACTTCTCCCTAGATAAAATTTACTTTAAAACAATTATTAGTGCAAAAATTTCTTTTTCTGAATTTGCTGCTTCTTCAATCCTGTTTTTACATTTCTAACCTACTCCTCCATTATTATTATTTGTAAAAATATTTCTTGCTAGAATCACTGGGTAGTATGGTTAGAACATGTATTTTTCTTCTACCTGATTTACAGGTATGACCCAGAAAGTTTAAATGATTTGACCAAGGTTAAAGAATCAGGCAGAGTTTTCACAGGTGCTGAGTCCCAGTTAAAAGCGTTAGTGTAGACATTGAAAGAGAATGTTACATTTGCAGAGTTCTTCTCAATGAATTTTCTTAGCTCTGCCAACATGAAGCAGGCCATGTATCCCTGAGGAAATTGAGGTCCAGAGAGGTGAAAGAGAATTCACTAACCCCTAAAATTGCTTATACAATTGATCTGTTCTGCTTTTTTTTTGTTGGAGAACCTTGGGAAGACTCTGTAGTAAATTTCAAGAGACATTTATACAGGTTATTTTCCCTTATTACATATTACAGAATATTTTTAAGCATGACCTTGACCACTAATTCTTTGTAACATTAAAGATGATAAGGATTATTGGTTTAGGATTAAGAAAGTACAACATAATAGTTTTGCATCTATAAAATTACTACATGATTCTACTTCTGAGTTTCATTAAAGGCTAGATCCCCATTCTGTTTACTTTTAACATCTCTAGATCAAAATATCTTCTTCTGAATCAAACTGCTTATTCCACATTTAATGAGCTTGGAAAATCATAATCTCTCCAAAATCCCACTTGGTTAAAATAAGTCTAATGTTAGGTGACATGTTATTGGGAGCCATTTTTATTTTTGAAGGCTATTTCAGCCCAGAGATGGATTAGTAATGGTATATCCCCATAACCTCCAAAGTAATTTGTTTTTTATGTTCTCAGGTTGGAATCGTGCCCTCACTATTAATATTTCATACCAACAAGTAGGGACTCCAATATGTCCATCTGCTGGGCTGGCAAAATGCCTGTCACCAAGTCGGAATATTGTCCCTTGGAATGAGTAATGATTTTTAATCTCCCTCAGTTTCCATGGTATGCTTTTTTTCCCCATTAAGTATTTTCTATGCAATGTTTAGACTAGAGTAAAATAAAGTATTTCTTTCCAAATCATCACGTGTTTTAAGTAATATATGTAACTAAATTATTTTGTGAAAAAAAAACTAACTCCTCCTAGAAAACTTCTCCTTTTACATAAGTTAGCATAGGTTATTTAAATAAATTGTAATTATTTTGTATGTATACTCCCACTGGGACATATATTTTACACATAAAATTTGGAAAAATTAGTAACTTAACAAAGTATCTTGATAAGAAATGCCAAAGGATGACAATTTTTAGTAAATGGTAAAATAAGATGGAAAGTAAAGAGGCATAATTATGTTGCTGTATGGAAGATATCAATATCTCTCATTAAATAGTCACTTGTTAAATATTGGTTTAGTTATCCTGATGGTATAGAGACTTGTTTCCATGATTAAACACATATTAGGACGTTGCAAGTCTAAAGTCAGTCCTTGGTCTCCCAAGATCATTACTTAGGATGTGAAACTATACTTATAAAATGTTACCATCTGAAGAGTTTTCTTGATATATTTTTAAGTTTGAGAGCAGGGATAATGTGCTAATACCTTCGTGTAAGCATTTAAGTAAGTAAGCATGTATTCAAATATTAAATCATTTATTTTCAGATATTGTGACCTTGGACAAATTGCTGAGGCTTTTGTGACTGTTTCTTCATATATAACATACAACAATAATAAAGGGTTTTTGTGGGGATAAATAAAATAATTCCCCCTGCCGGGCTCGGTGGCTCAGCCTGTAATCCCGCGCCTTTGGGAGGCTGAGGTGAGTGGATTGCCTGAGCCCGCGGGTTCGAGACCCGCCTGGGCAAGCGAGACCTCATCTCTACAATAAATCAAAAAATTGGCCGGGCGTGGTAGCGCGTGCCTGTAATTCCAGCTACTTGGAAGGTTGAGGCGGAAGGATC
>CAUYQG010228044.1:0-17152 GCA_963574415.1 Tarsius wallacei | reverse complement strand
AATCATGACTTTTAATGCGTTTTGCCTAACACAAACAGATAGTGTAAGTCAATAAGCAAACAAAAGTGAGCAAAACAAACAGTCAAAGTGATAAAATCAAAAGTCAGAATAAGAAATCAGACTAGCTCTGGAATCTTTCCTGAGTGTCTAAAGTCTCTTCAGCTCTGATCTCCAGCCTCTCCCCTTACTTTCATTGCAGACAGCTAAATTGACTGCAGTTTGGGTTTCTTCTTTTAGCCTGCTTCCTGGGAAGTCTGCGATGCTTAGTTGCCTTTGTCTGATTCAGCATAGGGGAGGGGCTTTGTCTTCTGTTTAGTGACGTTACCTTAGGAACCGAGCTGGAGGCTGCTCATAGGTGGGTGGGGCAATGCAAATCTTTGCCTAGAGAATGGCCGAGGTGGTAGCTTCACTTTCGTGGATCCTTTCTCTCTTTGTTTGGGTCCCTGGGCAAACCACTATGATGGACTGTGGTGGCGTGGGAGGCACTGGGGATCAGCTGCACAGCTGGGCACTGGATCCGGGGCACCAACAGCAGGCTGGGGTGGAGGAGGGGGTTGGGAGTTCCCTCCTCTGCAGCTGAGAGCCTCCAATCAGCACCTCCTCAAGATATGCTGTTCCCCTACACAAGCATGGGGTCATGCACTGAGTGCCTCAGCCAGGGTGGGCCCAGAGATCCAGAGCTCCAAAACTCCAAAGGGCAGGCAGTGAGCGGTGAAAGTGGCCCTGGATCACTCACAGGGTATTTCAGCCAGAAATGGAATCGGTATCTCTGAGGGGCGAGTGCCCAGAGCCTCCCTGGGTGACCGGCAGCTTGGTCTGGGTGAAACAATGTAGTCAGGGAGGGAGCCGATACCCGAGACTCCTGCACATGTGGGAGTCATGTATAGTGGAGCAGGGGCAGCCAGGGGTCGCAATATCCGGCCCTGCGTGGGACTGAGGATCCCCGGGCCTCGGACCAGTGTGGCTGGCGGTGGGCAGGTGTGTGGGGGAAGGAAAGCAAGAGTCTTTTTGAGAACTCACATTTGGAGAATCTCACAATTCCACCTATGCCATTGCCATCTAACCGGAACTCCCTCAAAAAGATTTTTTTAATGTAAATGTTTATAAAGTAAAACATGTTACACTAAGCTCATTTATTGGTGAAAAAAGTAAAGTATACAGTGTTTGTCAAGTCTACAGTAATGTTCAGCAATGTCATAGGCCTTCACATTCACTCACCATTCACTTACTGAACTGATTCACCAACAGTAACTTCCAGTCCTGCAAGCTCCATTTTTGGTGAGTGCCCTACATTGGTGTATCATTTTAAAAAATATTTTATATTGTATTTTGATTGTAACTTTTCTATTTTTATATGTATATAGATACACAAATACTTGCCATGATGTTACAATTGCCTACAGTGTTCAGTAGAGTAACACTTTGTACAGGTTTATAGCCTAAAAGCAATAGACAGTACCATATAGTCTAGGTGCGTAGCTGGCTATACCATAAAGGGTTTTTTTATTATTATTTATTTTAAAGATGAGGGGTACAATTCAGGGTTAGGTATACAAATGCTTATCATGCAGGGACCCTTGTTGATGAAGTGTGCCCCCGCTTCCCCTGGAAGTTTCCCATTACTGACAATCTCATCTCTCTCCTCAGACAGTTTCCCACTACTGCCAATCCTTTTCTTATAGTATTATGATAATTATTCAAGATCTACTTGTGAGTGAGAACATATGGTACTCTATTCTTTGTTCCTGTGATATATCACTGAGTATGATAGACTCTACATCCATCCAAGTTGCTGCAAAGTCCATAGGTTTGTCCTTTATGGCTGCATAATATTCCATTGCAAAAATGTAGCACTTTTTTTGTAAGCAGTCCATTTTCGATGGGCAGCATGGTTCATTCCATGTTTTTGCTATTGTGAATAATGCTGAAATAAACATGCATTTGTAGGTATCTTTTTTATAGAATGATTTTAGTTTCTCCAGGAATATTTCCAATAGGGGAATTGCTGGGTTATATAGAAGACCAATTTCTAGGTCTTTCAGAAATTGCCACACAGTTTTCCAAAGATGTTGCACTAGTTTGCATTCCTGCCAATAGTGTAGAGGTGTTTCTTTTTCTCTGCATCATCACCAGCATCTGTTTTTGTTGTATTATTTTAAAAATTTTTATTTATTATTGTTTTAAATTTTTTTATATTAAAGATGTGAGGTACAATTCATGGTTATGTATACAAATGTTCATTATACAGGTACCCTGGTTGGTGAGGCGTGCCCCTTTTCCCGTGGCATTTTCACACTACTGTCAATTCCTTTCTTATAGTATCAAATAGTTGTTCAAGGTTCACTTATTAGTGAAAGGACATATGATACTCAGTTCTTTGCGTCTGTGATAGATCACTCAGTATATTGACTCTGAGTCCATCCAAGTTGCTGCAAA
This sequence comes from Tarsius wallacei, assembly GCA_963574415.1. Lineage (NCBI taxonomy): Eukaryota > Metazoa > Chordata > Mammalia > Primates > Tarsiidae > Tarsius > Tarsius wallacei. The sequence goes on along the minus strand of CAUYQG010228044.1, from coordinate 14,716 downwards.
GTTCATAATTTTGTTCATCTTTATAACTGTGTAATATTTCATCATGTATATGTACCACATTTTTTTAATCCAGTTCTCTTTCGATGGGCAGCATGGTTGGTTCCATGTTTTTGCTATTGTGAATAATGCTGCAATAAACACGTGTGTGCAGGTATCTTTTTCATAGAATGATTTCAGTTTTTCCGGGTATATTCCCAGTAGGGGAATTGTGGGGTCATATAGGAGGTCGATTTTTAGATCTTTTAGAAATTGACAAACTGTTTTCCACAGAGGTTGTGCTAGTTTACACTCCCACCAACAGTGTAGAAGTGTTCCCTTTTCCTTGCATACTCTCCAGCATTTGTCATTTTTTGAGTTATTGATTACGGCCATCCTGACTGGAGTTAGTTGGTGTTTCAGTGTGGTTATAATTTGCATTTCTTTGATGACTAGTGAGGCTGAGCATTTTTTCATGTATCTGTTGGCTGCTTGTATGTCTTCTTTTGAGAAGTGTCTATTCATGTCTTTTCCCCATTTTGTAATGAGGTCGTTTGGTTTGTTTCTTTTCAGCATGTTTGAGTTCCTTGTAGATGTAAGGACTTTGTCAGATATACAGTTGGCAAATATTTTTCCCAGTCTGTGGGCTGTCTCCTTGCTTTCTCAATGGTTTATTTGGCTTTGTGGAAGCTTGTCAGTTTGATGAAGTCTCACTTGTCTATTTAATCTCTTATGGCATGGGTACTTGGGGTTTTGATCAGGAATTGGTTGCCAGTTCCAATTTCCATAAGGGTGTCTCCTGCATTTTCTAAGGTTCTTATACTTTGAGGTTTTATGTTTAGGTCTTTGATCCATTTAGAGTTGATTTTTGTGTATGGTAATAGATAGGGGTCTTGTTTTAATCTTCTGCATGTGGTCAGCCAGTTTTCCCAGCACCATTTAGTGAATAGGTTCTCCTCTCCCCAGTAGTTTGTGGTGGAGGCTTTGTCCAAGATGAGTTGGTTGAGAAATTGAGGTTTTGCTTCCGTAATCTCTATTCTATTTCATTGCTCCATATGCTTGTTCTTGTACCAATACCAATCTGTTTTGCTCATTGTAGCTTTATAATAAAGTTTAAAGTCTGGCAGTGTAATACTTCCTGCTTTTTTTTTTTTCTGAGGAGTGTTTTGGCTATTCATGGTCATGTATGTTTGCATACGAATTCCTGTATTTTCTTTACCAGATCTAAGAAGAATGCTGCTGGTAATTTAATGGGTATTGAGTTAAATCTGTAGATTGTCTTGGGTAGAATGAACATCTTAACAATGTTGATTTTTCCAATCATGAGCATGGGTTATCTTTGCATGTGTTTGTGTCATCTTTGATTTATTTGAGCAGTGTTTTGTAGTTTTTGTTGTAATGATCTTTCACATCTCTAGTTAGGCACCATGACCATATAGGCTTCATCTCCAGGATACAGGGCTATTTCAATATCTGTAAGACCATAAACATAATCAAATACACCAACAGATATAAAAACAAAAACTTCATGATTATATCATTAGATGCAGAAAAAGCTTTCAATAAAATTCAGCACCCCTTCCTGATAAAAACCCTTGAACATCTAGTCATAGTCAAAATAGTAAGAGCCATCTACAAGAAACCCACAGCCAACATATTGCTAAGCAGACAAAGATTGGAGTCAGAACCAGAACAAGACAAGGATGCACACTCTCACCCCTCCTGTTCAACATAGTATTGGAAGTCCTAGCTAGAGCAATCAGACAAGAGAAGGAGATCAGTTATATTTAAATGGGAAAAGAGGAAGTCAAGTCATCCCTCTTTGCAGACGACATGATTCTATACCTTAATAACCCAAGAGAGAACCATGTGGTGGTGAGTAGAATGTATATTCTTTGATTGTTGGGTGAAATATTATGTAACTATCTATTAAATCCTTTTGATCAAGCGTCAAGTTGAGATTCTGGATATCTTTGTTGATTTTTTTGCCTCAATGATCTATCTAGGGTTGTTAGTGTGGTATTTAAGTCCCCAGCTATAATAGTGTTAGTCAGTATCTTTTTTTAGTTTACTTAGTAGTTGTTTTATAAATGCTGATACTCTTGTGTTGCATGCATATATGTTCAGGATGGATATTTCTTGTTGATGGATTGAACCTTTTATCATTACATAGTGTTCTTTTGTGTCTTCTTAAAATTTTGGATAGCTTAAAGTTTGTTCACATAGGTTTTTGTAAGTAAGCTCTATCATGTTCTCACAATTACAAAATTGCCTAACAATGCATTCCCCAAACATAAGCCCATCATTAATTGATGCATGGCTGTGTTTGATACAATTGATAAATATTTACTGACACATCATTATCACTCAGAATCTATAGTTTACATTAATGATTGCTCTTGGTGTCCTGAGTCCTATGGGTTTAGACAAATTTATAATGCCTTTTGTTCACCATTATGGTATTACACAGAAACATTTCACTGCTCTATAAATCCTCTGTGTTGTGTCTATTCATGTTTACCTGCCTCCTAACCCTGACAATTTTTTTTACTGTAGCCATAGTTTTGCCTTTTCCAGAATGTCATAGAAGTGGAATCATAGAGTATGTACTTTTTGCAAATTGGTTTCTTTCACTTAGTAATATGCATGTGTTTTCTCCACATTTTTTAATAACTTGATAGCTCATTGTTATTTAAATGCTGAATAATATTGTGTTATCGGGATTTACAACTATGTATCTATTCAACTACTGAAGGACATTTTGGTTATTTCCAAGTTTATGGCAATTATGAATAAGTCTGCTATAAAACATCTATTCACAGGTTTTTGTATAAACATACATTGCAAACTCCTTTGGATAAATATCAAGGAGCACAATTGCTGGATTCTACGATAAGAGTGTGCTGAGTTATGTAAGAAGCTAACAAAGTACCATAGAGTATCTTTTAAGGTAGAGTTTCTGTGGCTCCACATTCTCACCAGCATTTGGTGTTGTCAGTTTCCTGATTTAGGGCATTAAATAGATATATATTGGTATCTATTTAATGTCATGTTTTAATTGTTTTAATTTGCATTTTCCTGTGACATATAATATGAGATATCTTTTCATATATTATTTGCCACCTAAATAACTGCCAAAATTGACTCTGTCATACAAAAACTACCTACCAAAAAAAGAAGCCCTGGACTGGAGGGCTTTCCAGCGGACTTCTACAAAATGTACAAGGAGGAGCTGATACCAATCCTATTGAAAGTATTCCAGGCAATTGAGAAAGATGCACTTCTCCTCAAATCATTTTACAAAGCTAACATCACACTGATACCCAAACCAGGTAAAGATACAACAAAGAAAGAGAACTACAGGCCAATATCCCTCATGAACATAGATGCAAAAATCCTCAACAAGATTCTAGCAAATCGGATCCAAAAGCACATCTCAAAAATCATCCAAAAATCATCCAAAAATCATGACCAAGTAGGCTTCATCTCCAGAATGCAGGGCTGGTTCAACATTCACAAGACCATAAATGTCATTAAATACATCAACAGATATAAAAACAATAACCACATGATTATCTCATTAGATGCAGCAAAAGTTTTTGATAAAATCCAGCATCCCTTCTTGACAAAAACCCTCAAACACCTAGGTATAGAAGGAACATACTCAAAATAGTAACTGCCATCTATGACAAACCCACAGCTAACGTATTGCTAAATAGACAGAAACTAGAATCATTTCCCCTGAAAACTGGAACAAGACAAGGCTGCCCACTCTCACCCCTTTTGTTCAATATTGTGTTGGAAGTCCTAGGTCAGGAAATTTGACAAGATAAGGAAATCAGGGGTATTCAAATAGGAAAAGTGAAAGTCAAGTTATCCCTCTTTGCTGATGATATGATCCTGTACCTTGAAAATCCAAGAGAATCTGTCAGAAACCTGCTTTCACTGATAAAGGACTTTGGCAAAGTCTCAGGGTACAAAATAAAGGGGCAAAAGATAGTTGCATTCCTATACACCAACAGCAAGCGGGCAGAGATCTAAATAAAAAACACAATCCCATTCACAATAGCCACCAAAAAAATGAAATACCTCGGCATCTTGAGAAAAATGAATGCTTCTACACTGCTGGCGAGAATGCAAACTAGTACAACCTCTTTGGAAAACACTGTGGCAATTTCTGAAAGAACTAGAAATTGACCTTCCATATGACCCAGCAATTTCCCTATTGGGAATGTACCAGGAGGAACTCAAATCATTCTACAAAAAAGATACCTGCACACGTATGTTTGTTGCAGCTCTATTCATGATAGCAAAAACATGGAACCAACCATGTTGCCCATCGACACTGGACTGGATTTTAAAAATGTGGTACATATACACAATGGAATATTATATAGCCAAAATAAGGACAAATATATAGGTTTTGCGCAACTTGGATGGATTTGGAGTCGATCATACTCAGTGATTTATCACAGAAACAGTGAACAGAGTTCCATATGTTCTCACTCATAAGTGGACTTTGAACAATTATAATGCTATAAGAAAGCAATCAACAGTAGTGGGAAACCGTCAGGGGTGGAGGGTGGGATTCGCAGTTGAAGGAAACTGCTAGGGGAGAGAGGGGCATACCTCATCAACAAGGGTAAAGCACGATCAATGCTTGTGTACCTAAACCTGAAATGTACCCCACATCTTTATAATTCAAATTCAAATTAAAAAATAATAAATAAAAAATAAAGCAAAAGTAAAATAAACAGAATATTCGTAGTATTGTGACATTTTTCTTTCAGGAAGAAAGCATGGGGAAATAAAAGAATTCTGAAGTCTTGTGGTCAGTTTGACCTGGTTTTTGATATGTAACTTGTAGGAAATGAGTTAATATCATAAAATTTTGCTCATTATCTCCAAATTGATAATAATTATGGAGATTTTGCAGAGTTTTGGAAAATATTGAATAAAGGAACATATATGTTTCCTAGTGAAATACTTTAGTAAGACTCTAAGATATTGGTTTTTAGTTCAGAATCTTGTGATGTAAAATAATTCTCATATCAAGGAAAACTCGTGAATTCTTTTCTTCTCAGAGTACTGGAATTTACAATCATCATCATCACCTTCTACATTATCTTCAGGTGCAATTTTATACTTTTAGTAAGAATTAACTGATAAACAAGGTGTTTTTGGAAACATATAAATCAAACTTTTTCTGAGGAAAGACAAAAGTTATCTCAGTTCCCAACTGATTGTTTTTTTTTATTTCCTGTTTTTATTTCAGAAAGAATCCTCATGTTTGGAAGAATATATTCTAGCTTTTTTTTTTATTACATTTTCCTTTGCAAGTGCTTAATTTTCTTACGTTAATTTTTTCATGGGGCCAAAGGAATACAAGACATAAAGTATAGTCAATTAACTAGAAGCTGTGCACACATGTATTTAAATGACATGAAAAATTATTATTTTAGAATGGTTCCTTATTATTTTTAGCTTTGGAATTAGTACTTTCCATTTTCTCAAATTAAGTTTATTATATGAAAGATCTCTTTCCTTAGAATAAGATCAAACAAGTAATTCTTAGGATTTGCTTATTCTAGATTAACCACTTTGGAATTTATCTTGGATACCTCATGAGCTGAAAAAAAGAAGCCCTATCCTTGCAAACAAGAAATATCTTGTTCGCAAAACAAGCAAAGTGATCACTTTTCTAGTACCCATATGAAAACAGAAGTAAAGGATAAATGGCCATTCTAAATTCTGAAAAGTTATAGGCACATATAAGGAGACAGAGAAGGCAAATATTTGCTTAATTTGGACAAAAACTACTACATACCATAAAAACCTGTGGAAATATTCAAATAGAAACACTGATGATTCCTTGGGGACTGAATATGGGATAGTATGAGAGTAAGAAGCTCCTAAGTGCTGCAGTAATAGGGTTTCCGCCCACGTGAATATTTCTTTTTCCAAAACACCATGACATTTTTATAGGAAGGATGTAGGAGAATGTTGGGAATGTTTACCTTATCATGCTTGTTGGAGAAGAGAGAGGAGCAGCCGCTGTGAAATTCATCTAGAGCCCACTGACATAGGAATATAAGACTTGATCAGCAGTGGGAAGCACCAGGAGAACATACGCTGAGAGTACAAGAGGATGTTTGCTGTAGCTGGGGGAAAAAAATGGAGCAAGAGATTGTGTGATAAGTAGCTTAATTTTACTCCAAACATTTAATTCAAATTTCTTTTCACTTATGTTATGGAAACATTTACAGGTATTTATGTATATACAAATGTTATACATAGTAAAATTTCGGCTATATACATGTCTGTGTAAGTGTGTGTGTGCAATGCAATTTATTTCTCTTTATTTTCATTTAGCTTATAATTTTGTGGACACTGTTCCATAACATTAAATATTATTAAAATATTTAGATTTTAGTGGATACATGAATTTGGCTATAGCCTGTAAGATTTTTAAGTTCGCTGCAATATTAGTTATTACATTTTTACAGTTTTTTTTCAATTCTGTCCCTTATAAATAAAACTACTAAAAATAGTAAGTTAAAAATGTGTGCTTGCAAAATGTTATCGAATTGTTTCTCATTATAAGAGTAAATCTTAAAACTGGAATCACTATATTTAGACTTTTTTTCCAGATTTTTTCACTATATTCTCCAATTACTTTAAAGAACATTTACACCAAATTACTTTCCCCTTAGCAGTGAATTAGAGTTCTTATTTCTCTCTTTGTCAACTCTTCCCAATATTTTAATCCTAAAACACATGCTCCCCCCCAAATCAAATAAAAGGTGGTATTAGGTGAAAGCATATAAATAATCCTGAGGTTTTACATTTGAATTATTTTATAGATTAGTGGTCATTATAAAGCATGTGATGTTATTATATGTATATTTAAAAACCAGATGATAGTACATTTTGAATCTGATAGGATATGTTTAATTTTATAAACTTAAGTTTTTTTCCTACAACTTTTCTTATTGACACTGTATTTATATTATTTGAACAATGCCATTTTTTTTTTTTTGAGTTGGAATCTCACTCCGTCGCCCAGACTGGAGTGCAGTGGCCACTCCCGGCCACCGCAGCCTTGACCTGCTGGGCTCTGGCGATCCTTCCGCCTCAGTCTTCCAAGTAGTTGGAACTACAGGTGCGTGCTAGCACACTCGGTTAATTTTTGATTTATTGTAGAGATGAGATCTCGCCATGTTGCCCAGACGGGTCACGAACCCGCGGGCTCAGGCAATCCACTCACCTCAGCCTCCCAAGGCGCAGGATTACAAGCTGAGCCAAACAGTGCCATTTTAAGTCTGTGTCTTATACTTAACTTTTCTAAAAAATGACATACTGTATTGCTAACAGGCATATTTAATTGCTAACCAGCTATAAAATGTGAAAAATACATCTTATAATCATATTATACATTATAATATTTATTCAGCAAAATTTTTCCAGCAATGATTGCTATACACACTTTGGAAATGACACTGGATTAACCCACTGTGAAGAATCTGTATTTTGACCTTGCTGTAGAGTGGAAAACAGATCTTCCTATCAGGGACTGATGTTTTTACATAGTGCAAACTTACATGCTAAAGAGAATCTTCCATTTCAGACAAATTCCTAGTTCTACTGTAAATTATCCTAAGATAAGAGACACTAATGTACATGGAGAGAAATTGCTACTATGGTCTTCAAGCAGTTTTGATAGATTGAGTGTCCTATACTGCCCCAATATATGACACTTCTTGCTTTATTTTCTCTCAGTGTATGGGAATCTTCTGTTTAAAACGAGTAGATTTGTTATAACCCTGGAAAGTTTCCTTCTGAAGTAAATTGTAGTATTTTAAATTTTGTAATACCCATTAGGTGTCAGTGCTTTAAATGAGTGTTACCTAATGATCACCACAGACCGACCTTTTCGGGTCACTCTATGGCATACAGACATCGTCTAGAAAGCCTATGGGAAATTAGATATATAAAGTTTCTTCTGACTTTTCATCTATATCCATTGGGTAAAGAAGAATTGTAATTTTTATTCCATATATGTCTTTTACCTAATGCAGTAAAAATAATCTCATAAGCATTAAACTGATTTGAAGGGTTGTGGGAAAACAGATATTGAAAGGACTTTAGTGATTATGCAATCTAACCCTTTTCTAGTGAATAAGACAGCAAAGGGCTATGGGGTTACTTGTATGCCTGTAGTTCAAGACAAGATATGTGACTAATCGTTTCCTCCTCAGAAAGATCATCACACTTTTTTTAATTTTCTAAAAAAAACGTGTTGTTGTTTTTTCCCTTTTGTGATTTCTTTTGATTACTTTTTAATTTGTTGCTATGGAATCTTCCCTCAACCAATATGTTTGTTTCCCTCTAAGTTTGGTGTTCTTTCTCTAAAACTGTGTGAAGAATAAAAAGTATGTTTCAGAATTTCCGAACAACCGAGATAAGGAGTTAATATTTTCTACTTCCTTTTTTTGTTTGCTTTTTCCATTTATCTTTTATAAACAGAACAAAAATCCCATAGAAAGTAGAAATTATAAAATAAGAAAATAAAATGCATCTATTACCTACATAAAACTCCATATAGGCAATTACATTCTAACCCTCTTCTTAGGAGATTGAACTTAAAAGAGAATAATCTTCTTTAGCCCCAGGCAATCAAGAATAATTTTTAAGCATTTTGATTTTTCTGAAAGGGTAGCTCAATGCTTTACCAGAGTGGCATACAGATAATCAGTTGAAGGGGTTCATTCAAACTTGGACAAATTTACTGAATACATTAAAATTTGTAATTGTGCCTGTATGCACATGTGTATATGTGAACATAAACATGCATATTTGTTTATACTGCACATAAATATTGACACATAATGCAACTTGTGTTTTAATTGATGAAGAGATGGAAAATATTTTATGTAAAATGATTATGTCGATCTCTTCAGTATTTTGTATTCTTATTTCTTGTAATTTTACAGTAACTACATATCGCACAGACTAATATAATTATAAAATAGTTGATTTTTCTTTCAACTCTTTCCAGTGTCATCAATTCTTCATAAATATTTAAAATGCATCTAATATTCAGACAGTATTTTATACCAAATCACATTTATAGGTAATATATTATAGGTAAAAAATACTTGTCTCATATAAATTTTAACAAGAATGAGTATAATTTCTATAAACAGATACACCTGAATAGTAATTTAAGCTTAATTTTTATGAAATAAATTTTTTTATTATAATGGAAACCATAATAGCAAAATACAAAATATCAAATATGTGAGACTTTACTCCAAGAAACATGTTAAAAATTAATTGAATAGTCTTATAAAAATGCCACCTATGAAGGGTAATATATAATCTACTGTTCTCCAGAGATTTGTTGAACATATTTTACCCATTGTTATGACAGAAAAAGTATCAAGTTTTCAAACATTGTGAAATAGAATAATAGAGACACTTTTTCCTAATTTTCAGCTTAGGATTTTAAGATTGCCTATTTCTTCTTCATTTCAAAATATTCCAGTATTAAGAAACTAATTGAGTGGAGGTATTTCCCATCAACCCAGTCAGTGTAAAATGATCCCATTACTTAAGATTGGTATAAAGCCTATTAAGGTTAATGGAAGAAAGCATTACACCACTGAGCTAGTGATGGTGATGACTCAAATAGAGGCAAATGGAGAGAACAAGCAAAAAAGGTTACACTTATCCAGGATTTATTTTTATATGACTTTTTATTTGTGGAAGAGGGGTAGGCTTGGAGACACTATCATCCACCTAGAAGTGCATTTTAAATTGCTTATGTGTATTTATAAGCAATGCTAGTTTCCGAGTAGTCTTGCATATTCCGTATACTTACTGAATAAGCTGTTTGTGTGCGTTTTTCTTTCTTTTATGGTATTAGAGCTACTTCATTGTTATTTCTGACTTTCACCTCGTCTATAAGATGTGTTCAGTCATTCACAGTGTTACAAAAATAGTCTTGTCCTTGCCACAAGGTTCGAACTAATAGTGACTAGATATAGACCATGCTGAAGCAGCAAGTTTCTCTATCGCAGCCACCACTGTTGAGTTATTTTCTTTTCATTTAGATTGGGATTCAATGTTCCAACTCTGTTTTCGTCAAAGTACAGTCTTACATTTTTACTTTTCTCAGTTCAACTCTTTAGTTTATTTAGATATTATTAGTTTTTTTTCTTGGAAAATCTTAATCACTGCTTTTTTTGGCTATTTGACAATTACCTGTCTTGTATCATCTGTGTCTGAGCTTCCCTCACTTGAACAAAATATGTAAGAAAATCATACATATGGGTATGTATTACTTAGGTTTCTCTGGAGAAACAGAACCAATAGGAAATAGATAAGATGAGAGGGAGAGAGAGAGAGAGAGAGAGAGAGAGAGAGAGATTGATTGATTAAGAGAGAGAATTATATGGGAGGGACCTGAGGGGCTTGCCTTATTCAGTCTTTTTCTTCTTTTCAGGGTTTCAACAAGTTGGATGAGGCTTACCCTCAACTACTTTGCTTAGCCAAATAATAAACACATCCAGAAAGATCCGAAAGACACAACCAGAATAATGCCTAATCAATAATCAAGGCATCTCAAAGTTCAGTCAAGTTGATACATAAAAGCAATCAAAACAACTGAAAACAAGTCAATGATGTCCATAGTGGTGACATTAAGTTAATATATCATATTTTATGTTACATGTAAGGGAATAAAAAGTGAAAAAACAAAGATATTATATATTCATACACACAAACATATTCATAATAAAAGAAGAAAATACTCATGACAATTACAGTCTTCACAAATGTTTCTTATACATGGTTAAGAGTGTTCAATGTAGATATTTTGTATACCTCTATTGTCAGTATGCCATGGACTATCAGTGATTCACTTATTACTGGAAATAGAGTTTTAGGCATCTTTTTTTTTTTTGAGTTGGAGTCTCACTCTGTCGCCCAGACTGGAGTGCAGTGGCCACTCCTGGCCACTGCAGCCTCGACCTGCTGGGCTCTGGCGATCCTCCCGCCTCAGCCTTCTGAGTAGCCAGAATTACAGGCATGTGCTACCACACCCGGCTGATTTTTTTTAAATTTATTGTAGAGATGAGGTCTCGCCAAGTTGCCCAGGTAGCTCTCGAACCCGCAGGCTCAGGCAATCCACTCACCTCAGCCTCCCGAAGTGCAGGATTTCAGGCTGAGCCATTGAGCCTGGCTGTTATAAGCATCTTAAAAGCTAATTATTAGAGAGCAACCATAGAACTAATTTTTAAAAATCTTAAAATGCTGTCCCTGTAGAACTGCTCTAAGTTCTAAAATCTGTATTGTCATATTTCTTCAGGAAAACAGAACCTACCAAACCTACCTATGTGAGGTTTGAATGTATCAACTACCCATTCAGATAAACTTTTCTTATTCCCTGAAGCTGAATCCACAGTTTATATCTGCTCCACAGAAAGTATTCAGTCTTATTAGACAGATTTAGTGATGCGAGTGACCAATATAAGTTCCTCACCATTGCCTTAAAAGTATTAATAAATAGTTAAACCTGATTAGCCTCTAAGATATTAAATACATTTTTGTTTTATTTTTCTGAGATATAATTTTCTCAAAGAAATATTTGAATATATCTGAATAAAATGTAAAGTTTTAGGCTTGTTTTATAAAAATATGTATTGCAAGGTGGCTTTCAGTGTATCTACATCTGAAAAAAAATTATGGTTTGCACATATGGCTTTATATGTGTGTAATTATATAAAGTCATCTCTATATATGTATGACAGGTTTTATGATTCACAGCTCATATCTTCCTTCAGACTGAAGATGTATTACCAATGGCTGATGGGAGCATTGCTGGCATAGAGCTTTCAGTTGTTAGCAGTCTTCTATATTAGCTTGGTTAAATAAAGTTCACATACCCTCTCTTGGAATCCTATATTCAGGGACTAGTTATGAAGGTTAGTAAAGCATGGTTTTCTTAAACCCACCTGGGAAAACTTGGAAGAGTCATTGAAGCTTGAGAGCTTCATGTGTGCAGTTAGTTCTTCACTGAGACTTCTCACCCAATCTTCTTTCTCTAACTCATTCTTTTTTGCTTTCATGGGTTTGATCCTAAAAGCATATCTTAATGAACACTCTGCCAACTAATCTAAGTCTCAGGATCAGCTTTCAGGAAACTCAACTTTCAGTAATGATTGATTTATATTAGATAGATAGGCAATAGGTAGTTAAGTAAATAGATAGATAGATAGATAGATAGATGATTGATAGAGAGATTTATAGATAGGTAGATATTTAGGTAGAAAACACAAAGCAATTTGGTTGAATTAAACCAAGATTCTATATAAAATTAAAAATTCCTTTCATAATAAAATATTTATATAATTATATTTTGCAGATTAAGTTGCATCCTGGTTCTAACAATTACTAACTATATGAACTGAGGAAGTCATCCGCTGTATATTTCAAATTTTTTGTTTTAAAGATGATAATGGTAATGTCTTATTTTGTTGCTGTTGAAAATCAAAGAGAGGATGCTTCGCAAGATGGCAATGGGACAATTCGAACTGTGAAGATCTCCACAAAAGGTGGCTCCTGAAGGTGGTTCTATGCACCCCTGCAGCTGTCGCCTCCATGGGGGAGGGGGGTGTGGCTGCTGTAGCCAGTCCCACACAGCAAACTGCCTCCACTGCATTATGACCTCCACAAAGGTATACTGCTGTGGTTGCTACCAGGTGCTGAACAGCTGCCACTGTGGCTCTTGGTTCTGGCCCTGGGGAATTCCTGGCTCCCTCCTCCACCTCAAGCTGCCACGGCATGCCAAGCTGCAGTGCCCAGCTATCTTGCTCGTTCCCAGTGCCTGATGCAGGACACACACCATCATCGCCCTAAGTAGCGGATCAACTAGGGCCCCAGATGAGTGGAGAGAGAGGATCGGGGAAAGTCAAGAGGAGTTCATGCCTGGTGAGGGGCTGCCCACCACAGCCATTTTTCAGGCAGAGATTTGCATTGCTCTGCACAGCTCCTCGCAGCCTCCAGCTTGTGGCATAAGGCAACCTCGCCAAACCAGGAAACAGAAGCCCCTCCCCTACACTGAATCAGACACAGAAAACTCAGTTCTGTGTGGCAGACCTGTCAGGCAGCAAGTCAAGGGAACTGACCTAAGCTATGAGTAACCCCATCTGCCTGCGATGAGAGCAGAGGGGAGGGACTAGAGAGCAGAGCTGAAGAGACTTTAGACATTCAGGAAAAACCTCAGAGCTAGTTTGGTTTCTTATTTTGATTTTTTATTTTATTTTTTTGCTTTTTGATTTAGACTACCTGTTTGTGCTTGGGAAGAATATATTAAAAGGCATGATTTTATTGGACTATCTTTGTGTGATTACTGGTATGCTTTAGGAAACTTGGTTTGTTTGTTTTTTACTCTATTCTGGCTTTGTGTCTCTTTTCATTTGTTAGTTGGTATGTAGTTCTGTTTTCCCTCTTACTCTTCTCTCTCTCTAACTTCCTCCTTATCCCCCCTTCTTCCATTATTTTCCTTTTTTGTACCTCCTTTGTTCCAGGGAGCAAACCTAAGCCCCAGTGCATGGACAGATAGTAAGGCAGTGGGAAGTAGGTTCCAGGGTGCCCATACACTGGTTGGTGGATACTGGGATCTGCAGATAGATTCTGAATCAGTTTCCCCCTCAATCAAATTTTAAAACTACAAAAAGTACAACCCCAACCCACAGTCCAGCCTCAGAAGTGAACAAAGCCAGAGGATGCTCATAAGGAAGAACAGGAGATTGAACAGAAAGAAGTAAAAGCAACCCCATCTTCCCTGAAAAACAGAATTAAAGAAGGGGAAGGAAAGGGGGAGAGAAAAATGTACACAAATGAAGAAAAACCAAAAGAAGAATGTGGGTCTCTCACAGACACTTGGGAGGTCAGACACTGAGAAAACAGACTTCAGAATGAAAACAATGAAGAGCCCCCAGAATGACTGGTCTCAAACTGCAAACCCAGGTATCAAGACATTAATAGAGAGATTAAAAAGAATTGAGGAGAGATAAGAGGAAAATTGGAAGGAGTTGATAACTGAGATATCAGTAGTAAAGAAGACTGAGAATGAAATAAATAACTAATTGATAAGCATGGAAAACAGAATTAGTCAGGTAGAAGAAAGAATCTCAGAGCTTGAGGACCAAAATATAGGACTAACCCAAACTGTCAAAAACATAGAAAAGAAGATTAGAAAGACAGGAAAAAACCTTCAAGAGATGAGCAATTACTTCAAGAGACCAAACCTAAGAGTAATTGGACTTTCTGAGGCAGAAAGAGGCACAGAGACCACCCTAGAACAAACATTCCATGAAATTATTCAAGAAAACTTCTCTCATCTCATCAGTGATGCAAAAATTCAAACACAAGATATTCAGAGAACCCCTGTAAGACAACAAACAAGAAGACCAACTCCCAGACACATAATAATTCACCTAAACAAAGTAGGTATAAAAGAAAAAATCCTAAAGGCAGCAAGAGAAAAAGGTCAGACTACCTACCATGGAAGACCAATTAGAGTAGCAGCAGATTTATCTACAGAAACCCTTCAAGTTACGAGAGGTTGGAGCTTTATCTTCAAAGTTCTAAAAAATAAACAATAACCAAGAATAACCTACCCAGCTAAGCTAAGCTTCATCAGTGAGGGAGAATTAAAATCTTTCCCAGATAT
>CAUYQG010228038.1:0-14150 GCA_963574415.1 Tarsius wallacei | reverse complement strand
ATTTGATAGTTTGAGGGCAAATTTTTCTGTTAAAAAATTCTACTTTACTTGGAAGTGAAAAAAGATGGTAAGAAGTAGCTGGTACTGCTAAGTGTATATATATGTACAATATATACTTACAGATATGCACATAGTACATACGTATAGCATACACATTTACCTTTATGTACCTACTTTCTCTTAAAGTCTTTTAATTCACTATGGAATATCCTGCCATGAAAGATAATGGGTATTAAATGGACACAAATATTTTAATTAGTTTTAATGGAAAAATTATGCATTCTAGTCCAACCCAAGATATCAGTACAATTTTCAGTTTATATAATAAAAATAGGCTTCAGTTTAGCAAATTTTTAACTTTTTTAGAGTCATATTATCTTGTATTCAAGTGACACTTCCAAATAAAGACAGAGAGTAGAAAAACACCATCAGAACAAAATATTATGGACTAAACAAGAGGCAACATTAAAATGTTTGGAAATAATGCATAATGCATGTATAATACAGGTGGAAAGTCATAGAAAAGGACTTGTCACACATTCACAAAACATTTGTTATTATCCAAATTTGAGGTACAATTAAAAAATGTTCCAGTTTATATTCTCTGACCAAATACTTATATTGAACAAATTGGTATTTGTCTTTGCCTGTAACTATAATTTGAAATATTACTTCTTATGAAGTATTTATTTAGTACAAATATTATAATCCTCCCATACAAAGAAATTGTTATGGAAAAAGTCTTTAAATATGTTAAGTAATTCTGTTATTTAATTGTATATTCCAACATGAAGCACTTTAATATATTTAAACCTTTCATTCATTTAAAACAAACACTACTTACATGTTTTAAAGAACTTAGATATGTACAGAGAGTAAATTGCTTTTGAGCTGATGAAAATAAAAGCCATGTAATTTTAACAATAATTCAGGGCCAGACCCATGTGAAAGAGTTTACCATGGGGGGAAGCCACTTCATTCTTCATTCTTGTGATGATTATGGGATCTCCCTAATTTATCCTAAATACTCTCATTTGTAGGGTTTACAGTAAATTTTTACCTACAATATCTCAGTGCCATTCAGTGCCCATTCAAGGGAAAAAATCAGAACAGAGGAGGAATTCATGAGTTATTGGTCACAACAGTTTCAGCTACCAAACAGCTAAAGAATTTTATAGTCTTTATTGGTTATATTAAATTCTTGTCCAATGTTATGACATAGGACTTCTGAGCTAACAAATGTCTCCTAAATTGTTGAAAATATTTGGCAGTTTCTATGCTTTCTTTTTATAGAAGATTTGTGCATATTTTTGTGGTAGTAAATGGTAAACTAGTATTACATATTATACAGATTCATGACATACCTAACTTTTTCTTAATTTTTTTTAGATTACATGGTTCATCTGTGAGTTTTTTCATATTGCTGAAAATCTCCAGAAATACATTATTTCTGGGTGTGTCTATGAAGGTGTTTTTTGAAGATATCAGTGTTTGGACTGAGTAAAGGTCTGCCTTAACCAATGTGAGCCAGCATTATCTGATCAATTGTGGGCCCAGCTGAACAGAACAAAAAGGCAGAAGGACAAATTCTTTCTCTCCTCTTGAGCTGAGCCATCCATCATTTCCTGTACTTTGACATCAGAACTCCTGGTTCTCAGGTGTCTGAACTCAGATTGAATTATTCCTGGTTCTTCAGCATGTAGGTGGCATATAGTGAAGTTTCTCAACCTCTATAATTATGTTAACCAATTCTCATAATAATTATTATTTTACATAGCTATATAAATTCTATTGGTTCTGTTTCTCTGGAGAACCCTGACTAATACAAATAAGCATCAGTAACACATAGAGCAGCATGCATATTCTGAGGCGAATTTATACATCATGCCTTCTTTGTCATTTTTTGACTCTTTTTCCACTTCCAGATATCTTGTCTCTTTTCCTACATGCATTTGTTGACACTTGGTATTCAAAATCCTTGATTTAGAACCTAATAGTCCAAAAGTATCTTTCTTCTATTTATCAATCAAAATGACTGATCTCACAATGATATAGATCTTTTCTGGAAGAAAATCAATTGATTGACTTTATAGTAAGCATGATTAATAAACCTAATTGTCCCAGAAATACTTGTATTTTAAGAGAGGAAATTATATAAACCACCAATGTAGTTGTCTCATATGATTGACAAAAATAAATTTCTTTACTAATAAACGTGGTGACAATGTACTGGCAGGACTGACTACTAGACTAAGAATCTATGGCCTGGATTCTTGCCTGCTTCTTCACCAAGAAGCCAGAAAATTTTGATAATTTGTTTTACTCCTGGATGTATGTTGCACATGTGCAAAATACTATAACAAATGACTCTTTGTTAAGCACTTTGTTAAGTACTTTGTCAAGCTCTTTGTTAAGCATTCACCTCATAATCTAATTGGGTAAAAACTGTCCTTATTCTTATTTTTCAAATGAGAAAGCTCATGCTTAAGGAGGTTAAGTATATTACCCAAGCACACACAGTAGTAATTCGGATAATGTTACATTCTCTGATTCACTTTAAAACATTTTATCATACACTGCATTTAATCTACACCATACAGTTGACCCTTGAACAACATGGGCGTTAGGGGTGCTGACTGCTGTGCTCTTGAATATCACAAACAACTTTTGACTCCTCAAAACCTTAACTACTAACAGCCGAGTCTTGACTGGAAGCCTTTACCAATAATGTAAACAATCAACAGATATTGTATATGTTATACGTATTATATACTGTATTCCTACAATAAAGTAAGTTAGAGAAAAGAAAATGTTATTAAGAAATTACAAGGAAAAGAAGGAAGAGGAACTACATTTACAGTACTGTACTGTATTTGTTAATACTATAAGTTTATGCCATCTATTTACAAAATAAATTATCTGTCCAAGGTAATGAGGAACCACAGCTGCAGGCCTCAAATCTACAGTGCATATCAAGCAATTCAACTTTTTCTTATATTGCCATGACTGTTCTCCACTTCTTGGGAGCACTTTTAGCATCACTAGTGACACTTCTTATGGGTCCCCTAGTGTTATTCAAGGTTTACAGTATTGTACTAAACACAAATAATACATGAGAACCATGAGAGATCACTTTTTACTGCCATATGCAACTCAATGGAAAAACGAACTGCTCTGGTGGATATGATGATGTCATGTGACCTCTTAAGCAGATATTCACAACACTTGAGCTCACCACAGTAACAGCAGGAGGTGGTGAGTACAGTATGCACAATAGTTAATGTATGCAGTTACAAGTTAATACCGCATCTTTACATTTGTTTACATATCTCTCGACTGTGAATGGCACCATGTATGGTCTGTAAGTGTTTGTGCATAAGTTTCGATAAATACTAACCTTTTATAGTAGATTTGTGCATATTTTGTGGTGGTAAGTGATAAACTAGTATCTATATATTAAATGCATTCAGAACATACCTAACTTTTTCTTAATTTTTTTTTTAAACTACATGGTTCATCTGTGAGTTTTTTTCATACGGCTGAAAATCTCCAGAAATACTTCCAATATATTTATTGGAAAAAAAAATCTGCTTATAAGTGAAACCATGCAGTTCAAACCCATGTTATTCAAGGGTCAACTGTGTTTCAGGACCCTTGATTAATAATCCATACCCTCAGGTGGTTGACATTTGGTGGACTCTAATCAGAATTCCACATTCGGAGCCTACTTCTACAGCTTGGACTATTTCCATCTCTAATCAGCACTAGAGACTTTGCTAATTAGTGTAAAGGATAGCAGAATAGATTTTCACTGGCAAAATGAATGTTAAAACAGATCAGTGGACTGGCTAGAAACATATAGACGTGTGTATCTATATATATACTTCTGCCCTTGCATGAAGAAGAATTAGGGATCTATGATCCCAACATCCTACACACTTCAGAGTGCTGCTGTGGCCCACCTGGAATTGAAGACTTGCTGAACAGCCTCAAGGTGTGTAGATGGCTGACAGGCCCCTGCGGTGTCAGGTCTGCCCCTCACTCTGAAGATTCACTACCAAATCGTACTTCTTTCTGGGTCTCCTTTTGTGCATGTTACTCCCCAGTAAAACTTTTGTGCTCCTGACTCATCTCAACATCTACTTACTTCCACAGAGATTGCAAACCAGTGCAGGTGCTCCTGGCTTAGGACACAATTGGACCCTATGTTCATTCATTAAGCGAGGCTTCTGTCTGATTCTGACTAGGTTAGCTGAATCCTGCCTGCCCAAAAGATTGTCTGCTTTGAACAAACCCCTTTATGTAAGGTCTGGTTGAGGTGTCTAAAGGACAGAGATCTTTACAGCAAACTCTCACAAAACACAGATTTTATGACTTTTGTTTAATTATATACTACAGAATGTTTGGTTCTGTAAAGGGATCCAGCCTGAATCTTACTCTCTGTATTACTTACCACCTCTTATATTGGAGAAAGGACATGTGGGTTGGAGCAAAACCTATAGCTCTCATCAAAATAGTCTAATAATTAGGAATGATGCCATTGACGTAAATCAGTTCACAGCTAAAGTCAGGTTTTAATTCAGGTGGCCTAATTCCAAAGGTCATTTCCTTAATCCTTTATGCCATAATATACGACCTGAACACCTCTGAAAAGGATTAAGTATTATGTTGACAAACTATTCACCAAAAAAAAAAGGTTTGGGAACTCTTGCTTATACATTTCCCTCTTCAAGATTTACATTATAAATCACCACATTGTGGGCTCTGAGAAGTTCTACAGTTAAAAAGCCTACACGCTCATCAAATTTTAAATAGGAAATGGACCACTTGATCCAGTATCTCACACATTTTTATTTATTTTTTTCTTCTTAAAAAGACACTTAGATGATAATTCAAACTTATTTAACCATAGATACATTTTTCTTTTCATGAAGAAACAAATCTTCTGGGGAATTCTACTTAAGGACAAAGAATAAACATATATTTTTATCTCCAAAACTCCATAATTCTTCAAATTGGCAAATTTCTAAAGAGAGTCTTCAAATAAGTATTTTCTTATGAATAAGACCTTTCTGTCTCTCTGGTTTTTGTTTTTTTTTTTTTTATAATCAAGCTACCTTCTTCTTGAACATATGCTGCAAGACAACAAGATTCAGTTCTGTGCCCATCTCTAAGATTATCAACCTCTAGTGGTCTGCACTGAGTCTTTGCAGATTCTCAAAGTCTCCCATACCCCATGATCTGATTCCACAGTGCTTAGCCAGTTAGCAAGTGTTATTCTTCACATAAACGTTACATTTTAAAAACCGGTCTCCTTGCTGTTCCGTTTACTTCTACCTCTGTACTTTTTCTTATTTTGTTTCCTTGACTTGATACATCTTTTCCCAAAACTTCAGAGTTTGGTGCACAGTACCGCCTCTACAAACTTTCTCTGGCAATTCTCATCTATACTGACCTATTCTTTTACAAACTCAATCATTCCCACATTAGATCAGTTGTGGAGTTTCTGACCCAAATGCACAAACCTTGAGTCATCCCTGCAAGATACTGGTTGAGCAGGTCTGGTGTGGATCCCAGGTACCCATATGTTCATAAACTTCTGCTGGTGATTCTGATGCGCTGACAGGAGCGAAAAACCTCTCTCTGACATCTAATGTGTCTCCTGTACCAATCAATAAACATATACTCAATACTTCCTATGGGCCAAGTTTTCTGCCTTGAGGGATTTGGGCTACACAAAACATCGCATTTCTCTTACTCTCAGGGAGCACAGAGTGTAGCTGTTGAGAGACATTCCATCAACTAATGGAGATGAGCACTAGGAAGGGGAAATGAGTTCAGCACTTCAGGACCACAGAATGATGAACTGTGAGCTTGAGGACTATGAAGCAAGACTCTCCCTGGTATGCAATTGAGGTGGTCCTTGAAAGAGAGTTGAATTTTCCTGCTAAATAATCATACTATCATGGCTGTGCTCCAGCATAGGGTATATGGAGGAAGTAGCAGAAAAAACAGAAATGTCAGTAGCAGTCAGAATACAAAGAACTTCAAATACCACACTAAAAATGTCATTATTTTCCCCTGGATGCCAGAAAATAATTTTAAGAAGCAGTATTCCATTTTGTTATTTTCTAGTGTTGGTCCATAGGATAGAAATCCATGTGAGTCTGGACTCCATACATTTTTATTAATAATACTATATGTCAAGAAAATCCATTTTTGATAAGGGACACTAAATCAGTGGTTCCATAAATATATAAGAATGTTCTATTCTCACCTATTTTTTCTTTAATTAGTAATTCCTACTACCTATGTGTCAAAATATAATTTCAATGACTCTTGAAATTCAGTATATAGTAATTTACTTTTGGCTTCAATTTTAATTACTAATAAAGCTAAGTCCACTATAATGATTATTACTCAAAATCATTTTTATGTAGGTAGTGGCAAACAGGCCAAAATTATCTATTATTCTGTTAATTCATGTGTGTTGGGTAAATTAATGACGATTTGCTAAACATCTTAACTAGTTCATCTGCCATAATTGGCCTCATTTGGCCTGGGGACCATACAATGGAATTAACTAAATCTAAAATGTGGAGTAATCAACTATGTTGATCAGAGAAGTGACATATATTTTAGAAAGAGAACTGTCAATCCAGTAATGTAAATAATGTATACGAGTGGGAAGAAGCTGGAGTCTGACAACTAACAGGGAAGCTATTAAAATAAAAATCTAAAGTAGGATAGTGATGTTAGGAAGTCTGGGAAGGGAAGTAACAGATTTTAAAATGCTCTAGGGGCAAAATTTACAGTTTGATAGTTTTGTAAGGATATATATTAGGGGATTAAGAAGAAGGGAAGAGTCAAAATTACCTCTCCAGTTTTTAGCTCAAGTATCTGTCTGACGTAAGACTCAACCCTTTCTCTAACAGGCAGCTACCAAATAGCAGTAGACAGGTAAGTTCACCTACTAACCAAAATCCAAATCTCTTAGACAGAATCACTTCCTCTCTGGGCTCTCAAATAACTCAGCACATGGATGTTTTTGTCTTCTATTTCTTAAAATTCAATTAAATCAGTCATGTACATTAACTTCTGTATTTATATGCACTATGTGAATATATTTTCATTGCTTCTCTATTTATTTTTAGCTCTCAGGAACATTCAGCTAATTTTACCATGGGTAACACTAGCCACTTCATTTAAAAAGAAAGAAAAAAAATCTGAGAAGACTAGGTAGTGTTTGGTAAACACACCTGTATCAAGATGATGGGACTGTGATAATTAAAATTAATCATCTATTTAATTAGCCCCTCATGTGCTTAAAACTACCCAGATCCCTTCAGAATCTACCAACCATAGTATTTTCCTTTAAGCAAAAATTCATATAGCAGTATTCAAGACCAATGTATTCCTATTTGATTCAGTTTTATTATCTTTATAATTGCTTAATTATAAGTACTAGAGCAATATTATTCTATTTATCATTGTAAATACACAGCAATCAGCTATATAATTAAATTGTCTTTTGTGGACAGATTTCCATCACATTGTTTTACATGAAAAATTTGTTCCAGTTTTTAAATTCTTACAATAAGTTCATCCATAGACTACAATGTACAAATTGAGAAATCACTTAATAATTGCTCATTAATAGAGAAAACTGTATCTCAAGATAAATTCATTAACCTCAAGTTAGGATTATTTATTTATTTTGAGTTGGAGTCTCACTCTGTCACCCAGACTGAGTGCAGTGGCCTCTCCCGGCCACCGCAGCCTCGACCCGCTGGGCTCTGACGATCCTTCTGCCTCAGCCTTCTAAGTAGCTGGAACTACAGGTGCGCGCTACCACGCCCGGCTAATTTTTTGATTTATTGTAGAGATGAGGTCTCGCCAAGTTGCCCGGGCGGGTCTCGAACCCGCGGTCTCAGGCAATCCACTCACCTCAGCCTCCCAAGGCGCAAGATTACAGGCTGAGTCACTGAGCCCGGCTTATTAATCCTTCTGGATACTGGTTAGGAAATTTAAAGACAATGACTTCATACAAACAAATATGTATGGTGAAGGGCATGGATAATATGGTAAAATAAGGCTATTATTATTATTATTATTATTATTATTTTGTTCCTGCACAAAGGAGTTTCTTGAGACAGTACTCACTTGGAAAGAAAACTGTGGGGGAGTGAAGGAAAATTAAGAATAGATTGTACTTTCTAGAGGTCTATTATAATGTAATTAAGTAATCTTTCTCTAAAGGTGACCCTTAGCTCCATCTAATTTTTAGAATTATATTTCTTTATAATCAGTCTCTAACCATGCCTGAGATGCTTCTGTCCCTCATAGAAATCCAGGAGAAAGACAAAAATATTTGATATTTCCAGTGTCTCGCAACCCTTCAAAAGCACAGAGGTAATTCAGTAGTGATTGAAAAATTTGCTGTCAAACTACCCAAGTGTTTTTAAATACTTTGGCAGTTAACAATGCTGAGATATTTCAGACTTTCTCAGTATTCACTATTGTGTGGCATTATTCACTAAGATAACAAAAGCCTCCACTAAAAAAGATACATTCAGATTTTTACAAATGCAGAAGGAACCACAAAAGAAGCAAGGTTATGTCTGAAGGTTTAAAATATCTCTTATTTCCAGACAGAAGTTTCTTACCTGTATAAAAGAAATCAGAACCAGCCTTGGAGTCGCCAATTCACAAAGAAAAAAGTCCTGTGTCTTTTTTTAACTGCAGTCATTGCCACATTTGGGGTTGGCTGTGGCAGAGAGAAGATTGCTGTTTTAATTAGAAAAGCAAAGTATCTCTGGCAATATAAGGATTAAAAAAAATAGGCACATCAGTTCACATCGGAACATACACATGCATGTGCTCAGTTTCAAAAAAGGATAAAAAAAAAACAGTACCAAATTACTCTGAATAATACTATAAAAAGGTATCTTTAGTGAATAGCTTGATGATTTGTTTGGTTTCCCAGATGTTACTGTTTCCCTTGCAAGGAAGGGCAAGTAGGAGAGACTATAGATCAGGGCATTGGATCTGAGAAGGAGGAAAAGGAGAAGGAGGAGGAGGAGTGGAGGAAAAAGAGGGGGAGGAGGAGATGAAAATGGAATAAAAGGACAGACAGAAGCCAAAGGAAAGAGGTGGTCAATATTCCCCCAACAGGGGGATGCTACATGTCAGTTGCTTTAGGGATGTATGAAACCTAGGATTAAATTGTCTTTTCCTGTGCTGTAATTATGTTACCTTGCCCACAAAGTCAGCTTTGCCCCAAAATTGGGGTTCTTTCCTATACAGTGTCACAAAGCCAATAGAAGAAACCAAAAGTGAGGGTCCAACAGGGCAGGCTTTAATTTTATGCCCAAAAATGGAGAAGCAGGAACACTATTCACAAATCAACTTCTCACCAGGTGGGAGGTGAGGCGGCTAAAATGTAGTATTTCTTTAATGAAATGGTTAGACATTAAAAGCAAGGGGAGGAATATTCATGTGTTTTTCAGGAATGGGCAGAGATTTCCCAGAATGCTGATCACACTCCTTTTCTATACTTCTTTGGTCCCTTGTTTCCCATCATGGCTGTTGAAGGGTGTGTCATTATTATGAAAAGTATATTCTAAGAAGTGTATTGATGTTTTTCAATGGTTGAGCAGGCTGCCATTGTGGATCCCACTGGTTTAGCTGGAATGGTCAAGAGGGGAAATTCTGTCTCTAGGCTTTTCTGTTTCTTAAAGATAAGCAGGGTTACACTGGGTTATAATAAAACTCCAGACTACAGAAAATCTG
Source organism: Tarsius wallacei (assembly GCA_963574415.1). Lineage (NCBI taxonomy): Eukaryota > Metazoa > Chordata > Mammalia > Primates > Tarsiidae > Tarsius > Tarsius wallacei. Next base: position 4,358 of record CAUYQG010228038.1, on the reverse strand, counting down.
TCACAACCTTTTGGGTCTTTAGAGAATGACAGAGACGGGATCTTTATCCAGTCCTTCTAAACACACCTGGAGGAAAAGGGGGTAGAACAGAATTTCTGCCTTCATAAGTGGAACAAGAAGGCAAGCGCCTAATGAACTGAAGCCAGGAACAGTAATTTTGAACTATATGTAAAAAATTTCCTATGGTAAACTGTAGGTACTCCCTGAGAATCTTCAGAAATTCTAGGAAGAGACTTAGGACTTCTTTAGTCCACATGGGATGGGGCTTCTGTTCACTTTATTTGAATATTAAGAAGAAGGCCACCTTGAAAAGATTTGAGAATATGAGGATGCTTTCCATTACCTATGTATTATCTTGCTCTATTAGATTAAATAAGCTAACAGTAAAATCTAAATTACTGCCATGTGGATAACTCAGAAATTTTGGTAACCAGGAATGAGTCTGAGTTGGCCACTAGCCAGGTAAGAGTGAACCTGGGAAAGGAGGGAAGCTGGTGTGAGTATCTTAGGGTTATTTATATGGGTGTTGTGAGGGTGAGAAAGTGCAGTTAGAAAATAACCGTGGACTTGAAGTTAGAGTTTCCATTCTCATCTGTGGAGAAATGAGCAAATGATTTCACGTGGATGCCGTGATGTAGTTAAAGTAACAAAGCAAATAAGAATCAAATCCCCAAAACACATATGTGCATGAAACTAATGTTATTTTTTTTAGTTGGATTCTCACTCTGTCTCCCAGACTGGAGTGCAGTGGCACCCTAACAGCCACCACAGCCTCAACCTGCTGGGCGCCAGCGGTCCTTCCACCTCAGCCTTCCAAGTAGCTGGAACTACAGGCACGTGCTACCATGCCTGGCTAATTTTTGATTTATTGTAGAGACGAGATCTCACCAAGTTGCCTGGGCGGGTCTCAAACCCGCTGGCTCAGGCAATCCACTCGTCTCGGCCTCCCAAAGTGCTGGGATTACAGACTGAGCCACCGAGCCCGGCCAAAATGAATGTTATACACAAAGACGATTTGAGAGGGGACAGTCCTGTGTACTGTGATTAAGGACAAAGCTATTTCAAAGTTAGTTTGCCCAAACCCTCTCCTTGAAAATCAAGTAGATAAGAAACTTTGCAGGTAAAGACTAAAATGGAGAAGTAAATGGAATTGTACACTACGCTAACACTGCACCAGAGATCAGCCTCAATGGTGGAAGGACTATGTATTTGGAAGCCTTGAAGAAATGATGGACTCTTTAGCTTTTGTCTTAATTTTAATTATCTTTACACTTACAGATAAACTTATATGCATTTATTGTGTACAATATATCATTTTGAAGCATATGTACATTATGGAATTACTAATTCACATATGCATTACCTCACATAGTAGTATTTTTGTGGTGTGAACACATTGCACCTACTTTCTCAGCATTTTTCAAGAATATAGTACATTGTCATTAATTATAAACATCATTTAGTCACCACGTTGTACAGCAGATCTCTTGAACTTATTCCTCCTGTCTAACTTGAATCTTGTATTCTTTGACCAATAACTCCCCAAACCAACAATCCCTACCCACCCCAGTCTCTGGTAACCACTATTGTACTCTTCTTTTATGAGATCAACTTTTTCAGATTCCAGACACGAGTGAAATCATGTAGTATTTGTCTTTTCTATGCTCTGCTTTTTTCACCTAACATAATATCCTCCAGATCCATTAATCTCATCACAAATGAGATTTCCTTTTTTTACGTGGTTGAAGAATATTCCATTTTGTACAAATACCATATTTTCTCTACCTATTCATTCACTGGTAGACATTTATGTTGATTTCTTAATTTCGCTGTTGTGTATGATGTTGCAATAAACATGAGAATGCAGATGTCTCTGACATACTGATATCCTTTGGGTATATACCCAATTAATGGGATTACTGGATCATATGATAGCTCTGTCTTAAATTTTTTAAGGAACCTGCATACTGTTTTCCATAATAACTGTGCTACTTTACATGCCCATCAACATTGTACAAGAGTTTCTCTTTTTTCTACATCCTCACTAACGCTTGCTATCTTGTGTCTTTTTTATAGCAGTCATTCTAACAGTAGTGAGGTTATATATCATTGTGGTTTTATTTGCATTTCCCCTATGATTAATAATGTTAAGCATGTTTTTCATATATCTGTTGACCATTCATATATATTCTTTTAAGAAGTGTTTATTCAGGTCCCTTGCCCATTTTAAATGGTATGTTTGTTTTCTTGCTATTGAGTTGTTTGATGAGTTCCTTATATATTTTAAATATTAATCTCTTGTCAGATGTATAGTTAGCAAATAATTTCTCCTGTTCTGGAGGTTGTCTCTTCACTCTGATGTTTTCCTTTGCTGTGCAGAAACTTTTAAGTTATATGCAATCCCATTTGTCCCTTTTTGCTTTTGTTGCCCGTACTTTTTGGTTTATTTCCCCAAAATATCATTACCCAGACCAATTTCCTGCAGTTTTTTTCCCTATCTTTTTGTTCCAAGTCGTTTCATAGTTTCAGGTCTTTCATTTAATTCTTTAATCCATTTTGAGTTGATTTTTGTGTATTGTGTGAGATACAGGTTTAGTTTCCTTCTTCTATATATGGGATATAGAGATGTTGGAACTTGAAGAGGAGGGCAAGTTCACTGCTTAGGGCATAGAAACACACAATCACCAAATTTCTGTCCATTTATTGAGAGTCACAGAGACAAAGGTAATAGGTACTCCAAACTCAATTTCCATTTTTTGTTTCCATTTTACTATTATCTGTGCTTTTGTGGCTATTTACATCTACTGTATCTATGTGGCAGATATATTGTATTATGAGGTACTATTGTGCATATCTTCCCAGTTCTGCTCTGCGAAATCGGGTTGACGGTTTGTCAATCTATATAATTTAATTTTTAGTGATGGCTGTATTAACAAAGGACTTACAAAATTTAAAAAAATTAAAAGCAGTCCTTATAAGCTAGTACTGGGTATGTCTAGACACATTGTTGGATGTGCACATTTAGCTGCATCCTCAAGAACTGCTATGCCCTATAAAGCTAAGCAAGAGAATAAAGTTGCAGTTTTAGCAGGCGAGTGTGGCAACAGTACTGCTGGGCATGGTAGCGCAGAGGCATCCACTATCAGAGAATTGCTACACATATTAGACACTGCCGAACAACAAAAGATCAGGAACATGGCCTGCTCAGAATAGGATGGGGCAAAAGAAACTGAATGTTGCGGGAGGGGAATTACTCCCAAGTATTTGTGAGACACTTGGAAGATCCTATGAGTGCAGGTGAGGCATGAATATTTGGGTTATTAATTTGAGCCTGTATCTTCTGCCAGATTCAGGAGACCAGTTTGCTCAAAATTCATGCTAGTGGTACCTTTTGATTCCCAGATTACAGCTAAAACATTGAGATCCCGGATCCTGGATCCAGCAGCTAAGATGGGAGCTTCCTGGTTGGGGTAGCTGTTTCCTTGGAGGGTAAGCTTCAAGTTATTAATATTTTTTTAAAATTCTTCCCGAAGGCTCCACCTAAAGCCTGCTCTCCAACCCATCCAATGATTTTGTTAGCACTTGCTTTCTTATTTGAAAAGTGCTTTTAAGCACTTTTGCTTAAACTAGCTAGTTTCTGTATTCTGTAGCTAGAAGTTCACTGACCTTTCATTTGGTAAATTGTAAATTTAAAAAAATCATAAAACAAGCCTTAAAGTATAAAACAAAAATAACTGATCATTAAATCATTTTAAAATCGAATTCATTTACTCAAATGGCCATTTTCCTTAACTTGACTGGGGAAAAAGTCTATGTTGAGTTTATTTTAAAAACAAAAAAGCCTATAAAAAAGAAAACCTCACAATTTTTTGCAGAACAGAGTTGATGAAGAAAATCCTTTGACTGTGTTGATTCCTCAGAGAGATTATTTCAGAAGTATTATTTGTACTATCTTACAAATTTCTCAATATTAAAGACTTAAAAATAGCTTTTTATGATGGAAAATCCTAGAGAAAGCCTATTATTTTCTCTTTATAAGGTGCTTACAAATATTACAAGTCAGGGGAATTATTGTGATAGTATTAGCTCTGTCAGAAATCTATCCACATCATTAAATATCCTCACCAGAAATCTGAGCAACAAAGAAAATTAAATTGGCTTACTGTGATCTGTAACTTTTATAAGTACTGGTTTACCAAGAATGCCTCAACAATTCTTTTTTTTTTTTTTTTTGAGTTAGAGTCTCACTCTGTCGCCAAGACTGGAGTGCAGTGGCCGCTCCCGGTCACCGCAGCCTCAACCTGCTGGGCTCCGGCGATCCTTCCACCTCAGCCTTCCAAGTAGCTGGAACTATAGGC